>JZLH01S0012627.1:42960-56526 GCA_001188425.1 Eucidaris tribuloides
TGGAAATCGACCAAAAAACGTTGGGTTACAGGGCATCCCCAGAATAAATGAGAAATTGATTCAGTATCAGCTGCACAAAGGAGAGTTAACTTTTTCAGTAGTAGAACCCTATATCTTTCATTGTTGAATAAAGAAAAATAAAAACGGCCATATTGGATGACAAAATCTGTTAAAACGCTTGTAGTATCCACAAAATAATTTATTTTCAAAGTCTTTCCAGTCTACACATATATTTTGTTATGAAAACAAAGTTCTTATTTTTGGGCATTTTTGAGCAGTGACATGATTGGGAGAAGTAAAAAATGCCTCTCGAATCAAACTGTTTGAAAGATATATCAATGGATACACCAGCTGGATTGTATCTCCTGGCTGGAAGGATTTACCTTGAATTTGTTTACTTAAGCCAAATCAACATACTAGCATTTTGTTTCTCTTGAGCCTCTATAAAATAAGACCTCATCATGCCAAGCTACACTACAGATGTCTGTCAGAAGGCATACTGACATAAGTTATTTTAGAATGACTCAAGTTTTGACTGCCAAATTTTTACAGTACAATCGTTGCACAATTTAGTTGATTCTAGAATAGCTTCACCCCAAGTTGAGGACTACCCCCAATCATGTCATTTGGTATTGTGATCACAAGTAACTGTTCGGTATCTGAAAAATATTTTGGATCGTTGGCTTACATAATATACTGAATTTGATATTGGTCCAGTATATGAATTTGGTGTAAATGTACTTGATTTGGTGGCGAAAGGGGTGGTATTATAATGCGAAAAATAAGGGAGTTTTCAATGGTCAATTTGAACCCGTTTTGCGCCAAATAGGCTGGCGTAAATATGGTTGAAAATGTATACTTGAAACACCGCAAAATATGGGGCAAATTCCGAGTTGCAGAACGACTATGGTTACACCTTTTCAACATAGAGTGGCCACACCGAGAAACAAACACATACCCATACACAAACAAACACATTGTATGTGTGTCACTTGGATCTGCAAAGACGAGGACCCCTGAAAATACCACACAGGAGACCGACAGAACCGTGGACACGTGCAGCTCTATAGTATATACATCGAGGACATTCAAAAATGAAATGTATGAAATTTATTTTTTTTATCAATTTTAGTTCTTGGCTGTATACTCCACCATGATTTCCAGAAGTCATGTGTGATGTTGACAGCCTGAAGAAAACGCTTCAAAATATTTTACGCAATGTTCATGTTTTATTTTAAAATATTATTTAAAAAAAATACAATTTTGTGGTTAAAACCAGATAATCGACATTTCTTATTATCAACTGTTTTGGGGGAAAATAAGAAATACAAATTATATCGTTGACGGTTGGTTCAATATAACAAAAACTGCTTCGGGTTACCTAACAGTTCTTAGGCTCTGCTTCAGTGTGCAAAGCATTTTGGTATAGATAAGTTACAAGATGGATCAGTCATTAATTAAATACAGCCAAAAACTGAAGTTGGTAAGAAAATAAATTTTCATACTTTGAGATTTTATGTCCTTCGGGTAGCGCTGCACGTGCCCATGGTTCTGTTTGTTAAGGCCTGTGAGCAGGATTGCCATTTTTTTTTATTCTCAACCCGCCAAAATCGTTGAAAAACCCTAAATGTGATGTGATGAGAACAGTTCGGTTGCCAAGGCCAGTTGAGTAAATAAATTACCTTACACCGTGGAGTTTTCTTTGGCGACTCAATTCTGCATTGGAATCACGTTTTAAACGTCCAAATTCATGGTAACTTTCAGGTAATTGTATTTTCTTCAGATAAATCTTTTTTTGATCCGTTCACTATTTTGAGGAAAAAAAATCGAAGATATCCATTTCGAGACACCTGATTCTCAAACCTGTCACACGGGCAAAATTATCTCGAGCAGACATTTTGAAATGATTACAAACATTCGTGTCTATATGACATTTTGAAGTGAACTTGTAATTGTAACCAGAAATATCGAAAAAATGGCCTTTTACGGGCATACTCCTGTGATGAAACTAAAGCATTCTGCACGCCAGTTTCGTATATGTGTATCGAATGTCCCGATTCAGGTTCGCTACGATAAAATTCACAGGGACTTAGGTGGCATCTTTTTTTTTAAATCACGGACTACTTGAAATTACAATCTTTTCTGTAGTTGACTTGGCCTATGCCGTGTCCGTCATCTAATTTTGGTTAACAACGCCGAAACCGCTTAACAACTGGGAGACTGAGAAGGGTAGAAAAGTATTTGTCAGTCCCCCCCCCCCCCCGATAATGAACCTACCGTAAGAGGTGGCGTTAGCTGCGTTAGCTGATTGGCTGATTCTCTGTAGTTCGGTAGGCATGGTTTGGTTGGTGTCCCTTGGAACCGGTGTGGCCATCGAGTCCTCATGTCCCATCGAGTCCTCGGGTGTGTCCTCCCTCTGGCAAGGTGAAGTACATCTCGGCTGGACTGGCCTTCCCTCTGACAGCGTAGGTCCTAGGCCGCACTTATATTTGCTCTCGAGAAGGCAATTAACACATTTCACGGAACGTTCGCAATACGACTCCAACAAAAGCTGTTTATTCGAATTCCAACCACACCTACATGTACTTTTGTTGCCTCTGGAATAATTAGGGTAACTGAGGAAACGTCCCTCAACCTGTAAATTACTCTTGCAGGCATGCCTGGTATCCATACCTTTTAAATGAAGGTTGTCAATAAAGCCTACCCGAGGCCCATAACAACCAATGTATTGGGTTTCCAAGGATAATAGTGGGCGTTTACATGTGAAGTAAACCCCGAGTCGGGATAATTCGAAGTAATTAACATTATTTTTCAGATAACAACCACGCCCAAGTTAGCTAGGTGCTAACTCATCACACCTACACGCATCAAAAAGCTCAAATGGTAGAATCAATTCTATTCATCCCAGCACAGTTCATGAGGTGGTGGATAACACGTATAATACCCCCCCCCCCGACGAAATCTCTTTTTTTTTAGAATAAGCAGTATTTCATTATTATTATGTTAGTAGTAGTAGCAGTAGTAGTAGAAGTAGTAGTAGTAGTAGTAATAGTAGTAGTAGTAGTAGTAGTAGTAGTAGTAGTAGTAGTAGTAGTAGTAGTAGTAGTAGTAGCAGAAGTAGTAGTAGTAGTGGTGGTAGAAGTAGTAATAGTAGTAGTAGTAGTAGCAGTAGTAGCAGTAGATGTAGTAGTAGTAGTAGTAGTAGTAGTAGTGGTAGTAGTAGTAGTAGTAGTAGTAGTAGTAATAGTAATATAGCAGTTGTAGTAGTTGTAGTTAGTAGTAGCAGCAGCAGCAGTAGTAGGAGTAGTAGTAGTAGTAGTAGTAGGAGTAGGAGTAGTAGTAGTAGTAGTAGCTGTAGTAGTAGTAGTAGTAGTAGTAGTAGTAGTAGTAGTAGTAGTAGTAGTAGTAGTATAGTAGTAGTAGTAGTAGTAGTAGTAGTAGTAGTAGTAGTAGTAGTAGTAGTAGTAGTAGGAGGAGGAGTAGGAGTAGTAGGAGTAGTAGTAGAAGTAGTAGTAGTATAGTAGAAGTAGTAGTAGTGGTATTGTCATAGTGGTAATTTAGTAACAATATCATCATCTTTTTGTAACTTTTTCATAACTTCATGTTTACCACTTGTCCATTACAATAACTCTGTATCCAACTGTTAATAACATAATCTGGTGGTAAGTTATCCTCCCATAAATGTAAACGGAACTTAATACCCAGATTACCAAGGACATGGTACTTCCTGAACTCAAGTTTGTCCCACAAGGAATATTATTTTTCTAACTGCACCTTTAATCGTTGGTCATTGTACTCAGTCTCGGCAGTGTCATTATTCCGTGTACAGAGAGTAAAAAGGTCAACTTGAACTTTATTAACTTGTCACCACGACACACTAATAAAGTCGCACAACCCAAAGGTACGGAAAGTACCAAAATCATAATTATGATATAAAGTATGAAAGTGAAGAGTCCTCAAAAATCGAAAGTTGTATGACCTCTACATGTCGCAAAAGTTTGAATATTTATATTTTCAATGAAAGTATGTTTCTTTCCATGTTTGTGATTCATTTAAAGTGCGACTTTATCAGGGTATCGTGGTGACAGTTCACATTTACTTATTTCATAATGGATACGTTACGTTGCATCATGGACTACTGGTGTATATTTCTAAATTCCTGTAAGCTGGTATTATTTTTGCAACATATTATAATTGTTTAATATCACTTTAACTATTTTCATCACACATAAACACATGTTCACTATGAATCTTCTAGTTCGGAGTGCAACTTTAATCTAATCATTCGACTTTAACGTCAATTGTGTGTTAGTACTTCAGAATTCCACAAACTTTACAAGAAATGTAGTTATTGTTATGGAGCCAAATGTTAGCATTGTCACTGAGTGTCTCTTAATAGGCCGCTTTCGTAATTTCATTAATGCTTCATTCCCGTGAACCTCGAGCCTCGAGCTATTCCATTAATCGGTTTCTTTTAAATAAATGTTAATTGCTGGAATCCAAATGGTTATTTACTGAAACCTCCCGTTTTGCTCTTTACTAAAAGCAGAGATCTCAGTGACTAACCATCTGTAACCGTATTGATGAAAAGATCTGAATCTTGTGCGCAAAGTAGTATTGACATTGCTAATTTAAAATGTTTGTAATTCGATAACTCAAGGCTTAATTATTACAAAATTTGGTATCAAATGAAAGAGTAATAAACTATTTTTGTGATGACATATTGCAAGAAACATAATTATGTTTTGTTTATTCCAGGTGGAAGATGGGTTCCGTTATATCAACTGTACCTTGTTCTTTTCATGACACGATTCAGTCGCTTTTTTGTAGTCACATAATGCAGGTGAAGTTTGAACTCCCGCCTTGCTTGATTGTATTATGGGTTATCCCCACTGCCTGAAAATCAAACGGTCAAACATGGAAAGGAAAATCAAATACCAATGTACATTTAAAGCCACGTGGCTAACATTGTGGGGGTTCAATTTAAAAAAAATTGTCAAACTATGCTATGTGAGCTACATATAGTAGTGTTCAAATGGACAAATGAACATCCCAGAATATAAAAGTTTGGATCGTTATGCTGCCACAGGCAAGATATGCATGAATAAACAATTTGCATTTCGGTGGATGATAAAATAGCCTAGATCTGAACACAATAAGTCTATGGGAGGAAATGGACAGGTGAATCCTGAAATACAATTTTTTTCAGGGCTTCATTTTTAGACCTTATCAAAGACACTCAGAGCATACAGGATTATGTAGATCACAGTTTTTTAAACTGTGGTCAATGTTAGACGGTGGCTTTAACCCGATCATTGTAGCACTAACGGGATCAGTGCTTTTTCCCGTTTCTATTATGTAATGTATGACAGTCAATCTGTGTTTTCCTTTTGTTATGCAATTTCTCATTTGGCTTTCCTTCAATGTGGTTGAGTTGGCCATCCTTTTGTTATAATGACTTTGTTCAGATGTACCCAGCCAGTAAGTCACCACACCCGGTACTTGTTGGTCACCCAGTTTATTCTAGTTGGCTGATTTACCTAATTTGAATATAATTTGCATAGAATTTGTAAAATATTTTGTACTACATGTAATTACCAAGGCAAGATAGCCACCCTACAATTAATTTCTCTTCCAATTTGTTGAAGTGGGTGGAGTAATTAAAATGCACAATTTTCGCATTTACATTTAAGAAAAAATACTACAAGGCTCAAACCAAACCTACAGAATTATTTTTGTTAAGTCTAGAATAAGGAGACTAGTAGTTTGACTCGTCAGGATCAATTTGAGATCACAAAAATATATTGTTTTGTTTAATAGTGTGGATTTGATAATTTTATTGAAAGTTATATTATAATTTACATTTGCCAGAAGTTGGTTGAGATTGAGAAGTAAAGAAAATGTTGTGAATTATAAATTTTGATTGAAAAACAAAGACAAGTTTTGCTGTTGATGGCAGAGTGAATGATATATTTTACGTTAAAAATGGTGTCATAGTAATGACTTGCAATGCCAAAAGGCGTACAAGCATATATATACCTGTACCTGTATAATAGTACAATATTTTGTGTGTGCGTACGGTAAGGATAGTCACTTTGAATCAAGGAGCTTCAAACACAAGCTCCTTGCTTTGAATTGTGTAAATTCATACACAACTCTTTTTACCTATCTGTTTTGAAAATGAGGAAAGAGTGAATTTGACCAAGATGAAAATAAAGGCAAATTTTGTTTCCACCATTTTCCATTGGTATTGAATTTACATGTTATCATTTCCTTACAATGTCAAACTATGCATGGTGTATGATAATGAATTTTCTTATGATTAATCAAATTGAGGACAATTTTTCAAAAGGGGAAAGTTTATGCAGGACAGTCAATCTGTGTTTTCCTTGTTATGCAATTTCTCATTTGCCCTAACTTGGCTTTCCTTCAATGAGGTTGAGTTGGCCATCCTTTTGTTACAATGACTTTGTTCAGATGTACCCAGCCAGTAATTAGTCACCACACCCGGTTATTGTTGGTCATCCATCTCCTTGGCTTTCTAACTTGTTGCTTTGTCCCATTATGTTACTTTACCCCCATTGGTTGATTTACCTAATTTGAATATAATTTGCATAGAATTTTCAGAGTATTTTGTACTACATGTAATTACCAAGGCAAGATAGCCCGTGCTGATTAAAGGTCAGTCTCTACCAGTATTACGGAGAGTCTACACGTGATTCTGTCCTGTCTCCCTCTGATACTTCAACAATACACTACCACGCTATCGGCTACCCTGTAGTACTGCAAGTGTACTCGGTTTCTTTTTGATAATACAAGCCCTCATAAGTATATACAGTGCCTGAAATATCTGTACAAACGTACTCTACACAATTCGTAATTATATTGTTTAAATGGTTTCTAAAAATGGCTGCCTATCACATTATAACAAGGCATTTTGCAGGTTTCACTGCATATACTCGTGTAGTCGAATATGAAATTACCTTTTTAACGAGAGGAAAACTGTTATGTGACGATAGATTGGTATAGCTAGTCACCCGGGCCAGTCATTAGCTTAATTTTGTTCAAAACTCACTTTAACTCCTTTAAAAACCACTTTTCCACTTTATTAATTTTGTATGGTTATACTGGTAGAATGACCGTAATTGGGTATATGTCCTCACAAATTGTGTATAATGCATGATTGCATGGCATATTACGTGTACTCTGCTGCATCGAATTTCTCGTTTTGAAATACACTGTATGCAGGTATGTGTTTTTTGAGAAATGTTTCATTAACTTGTTGGTGAACTGAACATCAGTTTTGTTCCTCGTAAGATGTCCTCGAGTACCTCGTGCGCCAACTGCGTGTTATTATTTTATTTGCGATATTACGACGGTTGTCCGTGCTTGTAACAACGTATGCTCACATAGTTCATTTCATCTATTCTTTTTGTCATTTCGAATTAAGGTTGATAACATTTTGTGACCAACGCTGGCCAAGTGCACCTTTAATTTTAAGTCATTTGTATTCAACCCCATTAACCTCGTTACTTTCCCATTATGTGGTATTTTGTAGCCATTTCATTTAAGGGATCACTATTTTAATGTTTTTCAAATTTGCCCTAGAATTCTTTAGCCGCGATCACTCATGATGAAAGGGTTACACTGGAACATTGGCTGTGTTGGCCGTAATACGCTGTAATTTCCTTGCATACCTTTTAAACAAATTGTTCTTGACAACCTGTCCGGGGGCCAGTGTCATTACAAGGTGTACACCATGCGCGTGTATGGACTTTCAAAATGGACCCTAAACGAGTAATCATTTGTCGATCTCAGAATACCCTAAACAAGTATTCAAGTCTGAAAAGACACCCTTTTAAAGAAACATTTTGTTCAAACTATACTTTTTTTCCCCTGATTTTGGCGATTTTGATACTTGTATGATACCCTTTTCAATGTACGCGAGTACATCGCCCGACCGTGAAAAACAACCCTTTTTACTCGTTTTTTCGCACGCGCATGGTGTACACCTTGTAACCCCCCCCCCCCCGGACAACCTGAAAGCTTGTCCGGAGGCTTGTCCGACATAGCAACAAGTAATGCAAACTGAATTCCAGAAATAGAATTTCGAAAAAAAACGGCCTATTGCTTGTTTCGTCACATTTTCTATGCATGTATAACATCGTCATGGATCTGTGAAACCATCGCCATAAACATGCACTGGCCGAAATACATAGGCATTTTATCATTTCGCTGGTTTTATGACTATCATTCTGTTTCTGCCGCCAATTTGCATGTTTGTTTGCAAATGTGAATTTACGGATTCTTTAAAATACCAAAGGGTAGGTACATTACCCCTATTTCTTTATTTATTCTTTTCTATAACCTGATAATTATTATTATTATTATTCTGGTGGTATGATCTGAATATTAATGTCCCCCCCCCCCCGCACATAATAACGTTTGTACGCCTAGTATGTAGGTATACACCGCAATGAACTTCTTTAAACATAAAGATTCGTCAATTAACATCATTTTTTGTGTGTGTGACGCGGCGACAATTTGTGCCGTCAGGTTTAGCACAAATCGGCACGAAATGTCGCCGGCGACAATCTGTGACGCCCTTGCTGATTTAATTTTTTTGTCTCCCTGGTGACAATTTGTGCCATGAAAACAGAACCTAACGGCACAGATTGTCGCCAAAGTCACAAATTGTCGTCATTCCCCGTGTGTGTGTGTGTGTGTGTGTGTGTGTGTGTGTGTGTGTGTGTGTGTGTGTGTGTGTGTGTGTGTGTGTGTGTGTGTGTGTGTGTGTGTTTGTATGTGTGTTCGTAGTGGGCCTAGGTGTGAGTATAGTATATGGGTTTACGTGTATACGGGGTGTGTGCATTTCTGTGTGTGTCTGTGTGTGTTTGTCTGTATGTATATGTCTGTGTCTGTGTAAGTCTGTGTGCGTTTCTGTATGTTCCTATGTGTCTGTGTGTCTGCACATATCTGTTTTTGTGTCTGTATATTTCTGTGCGTTTGTCAGTTTGTGTCTGTATTACTGAGTGTGTTTGTCAGTGTGTGTGCCTGTATGTGTCCGTGTATGTCAGGTATTTTTGAAAAGCATGAAAGTATTGAAATAGGCCGATAATTACTGAATAAACTTGCATCGTCTTTATACTTTCGAAATTTCAAACTGCCAGAGGACAATGCATGTTAAATATGTAAACAAGGGGTTTAATTATACTACCAATTATATTTTTGTAAGCAAATGGGTATTCATCTCATCATGTCATGTTGAATGACTATAATGTGATGCGACAATCCTCGTTACCTCAAAGCATTTGTAGGGTTGAGGAAAACACTATGTGAGGAGGAACCAGATCATGCAGATAGAAAATCGTGAAAATTTGCCATACACCCTGTCATACGCGTACGCGGGGGGGGGGGGTTGGGGTGATCAAATCAACCCCTTTGCGCAAAGGGGTGTTTTAGGTGTAAACACCCCCTTTAGCAAAGGGGGGTGTCCAAAATTTTGAATTTTTTGTTCCACCCCCCCCCACCCCCCCCCCCACCCCCCCCGCGAAGCGACCTTTTCGGCGCCTCGGCCGACCGGGAAAAATTTGTGGCCTCCGATTTGGAATGAAAAAAAAATCACTTTTCGGCTCCTGGGCTGACGGGGAAAAATTTTGACCTCGGATTTGGAATGAAAAATGTGTCACTTTTCGGCGGCTGGGCAGACCGGAAAAATTTTAGACCTAGGATTTGGCCGCGGATAAACACCCCCCTTGGCAAAATCCTGCGTACACCTATGCACCCTGTAATTTTCATGACCTGTTTATTTCGTATATTTGAGAAATAAGTATTGATACAATTTGCAATATCATATGGGTCTTTTAAAAGCAATATCATGGTGTCTAAACACAGATGAGTGAGAGACATTTCCCTATCTCAGAATATTATTTATCATTTTCCACTTAGAAGAAGAATCATTTGCCTGCAAACTGTTTGACATGATACATTCGTGTTGATGTGAATATTACCTGTATTCTTGCCTTTCTATCGGTATAGGACTGCAAGGCCTTTTTTGTGAAGCCTATTTCTTTGTTTGATAGATTTAAGAATTCCGCTGATATTAGTATAATCCATGGTTTGGGGGGTAAATTTCCACGAGATCTTATATAAACTTTAGGTACGTATATCTCTGTTCAAATAATTTAATAATGTATTTGAAAATCTCTGACACGCAATATCATATCATATAGGCTATCATACCACATTTCGGCCAACAAGTCAGATTTTAACTTGACAACATTATCTTTTGTAAATTTATGAACTTCAATCAACATAGTGTCGACAAAGTGTTGACATTATAGTGTGCATGTTAGAGTTTCTTATATACTTTGTTTCACTTTATTGGAGCGGAGGGGGTGGTCACGAAATTTATTTTGATTTTTAAGGTTTCATTTTAGCATGCGGGCGACAGATGTAGGGGCCTAATTGCTTTTGAATCGTAGGAGGAAAATTATTTTTTGTAATCGTATAGTCATAGGCCTATACTCGCTGAGAATTTGTTGTTTGTAACCTCCCCAGTTTGGGGAGGCCTCTGTCTTTACAATTAAGGTGTAGGCCTATACATCATGCGCGTGTATGGACTTTCAAAATGGACCCTGTCGATCTCTGTCAATACCCTAAACAAGTATTCAAGTATTTAAGTACACTAAACAGGTATTCATTATGAAAAGATACCCTTTTAAGTCAACCCTTTTTTCCTGTTTTGGCAATTTTGATACCCTTTTCACTGTACGCGCGTACACCGCCGCCCGATCGTGAAAAACAACCCTTTTGTACGCGTTTGCTCATACTTTACTCGCATGGTGTACACCTTATAATGACAGTGCCCCCCCCCCCCTCTACCTGGGAAATATGAGCAGAAGCTGCGTAGGCCTATGGGTCAGGAAGTTGAAGAATATTTGGGTTGAAATGGCTGCTAATCGGCAGGGGCGTCGATCCATTTTCGGATTGGGGGGCAAAAGATTTTCGCCGCGCTCGCGCCAATTTGCAGTAGGCTAGGGCCTATAGAACTGAAACGCGCAAAGTTACTGCAAATGTCTTGCACTGTCTTGCACTACATTTTGGACTCTAAGCACTATTCTTATGAATTTTTCAAATGTCAAAATTATTGGGAGGGGGGGAGGGGCAAATCGAAGTGTGTCTTGCCCCCCTTCGCCCCATTGGTGTGGCGACCGCAACCTTGTCCAACAGGGTCGTCTGATCCATGTTTCGGATTTGGGGGCAAAAGTGAACAAAAATGTCCCATTGATTTTCGGCGCGCTGATTTATTTTTTTTTTGGGGGGGGGGAGGGGGGGGGGCACAGTGTCCCCCAAACCATACGCCTAGCTATGTGGACGCGTCTTGCGAAGGCTTTAAAGGTGAGAGCCAGGCGAGGGGGGGGGGTGCACCAACATTGCAAGCCGCTTGAGAATCGATGACGATTTTGCAATCGACATCGATTGCAAAATCGGAAACAAAATGGCAGCCACCTTGATGGTTTTGTGTCCAAATGGACGGCGACAAAATGTTAAAGTGTCTCCGAACACACGGATTTTAGAGGTAAAATTCAAGCTTTTTATCACGTGCAATGTTATTCAAATCATTTTGTGGAAAATTCACGGCAAATACCCCAATGCTTTTTACGTTTACCGTGTATTTGTGTGTGTGTGTGTTTTGTAAATTGTGTGCAGATCGTGCTGGACTCGCTGAGTCATTCGCTGCTCAACCAGCCGTCGCTGCCCGGCTGGTGGGCTGGGGTCGGGTCGATGACCGACCGCCGTATGCCCATCTGGCTGGCGGACCTCGGGCTCTCGTCATGTTCACCTCCACCTTGAACTTGTCCAGTTGTGTAGAGATCAGGGCCCATCACTTCTGTTTGTGTGCAGCAACTAAATGCATGCAACTAAAGTGTGCATGTGCACTGATTCCCGGAACGCCATTTTCCATCATTTTTTTTTATTCATTGACATCGATTCATTCAATTTCAATCCATTTCGAGTCGACAACACTGGCACTGCACAGTTCCTTTGTGTAAATGTATTTGTTTCACTTTCAGTTGTTTTTATTTGGTTTGCAGTTGTTTTGCAGTTGTAAGTAGATCTAGTGCAGTAAACAATGATCCTGTTTAATAAGATTAGATTATTGATTGTAAACTTGTTCTTGTTTAGAGCATAAAAGCTTCATTCCAGAGCCTGGGAAACGGGTTGTTCGGTCATTTATCAATATGTGTCACTCACTGTACTGTAATTTATTTTACTAACAAAAAGAAGTAAAGTTAGATCTACAGAAATCACTTTGTTCATTTTGTTTAAATGTACTAGCTCAATATGAATGAAAAGAAGGTAATAAATCAGATTTATCATATAATTCTAGTGCTTTAATATCATACATATTATTGTGAAGGTGTCTTGAAATTAAGTAGATCAAGCCCAATATTTTGATTTTTAATTAAACCCCAAATTTTCAGATTCTGCTTCAGTATATTTCAACCAACTTCTGTCTTCTAGCAGGAATTTAAACCACATATAAATAATGTAGCAAAACAAATGAGAACAACAGCAAAATGACCAAAACAACATGGAGAAAAATTGAGAGGAGAAAAGAGCTGAGAAAACAGACATCTTGAGGAGTAGGCTACTGACTACTGAAGTACACTTGTACTAGTAGAATCCATCATAAGTCTAGGCAGATTTACCAAGCACTTATTGACTTTTGCCCAATAATATATTTGTATATGTGGCTCAGGCCATGAACTAGTATGAATTACATAAACTGCTCCAATGGTAGACATAATTTCATTTTTTTTTACAGATTATTGAAACTGTTTGTGCTAAACAAAAGTTCAACCCAGATGAATACAACTTGAAGTAAGTAGATTTAGCTGCCTTTGTCCCCTTTATCTAATTCAAGAACATTGTAATGAAAGTAGGTATAGAGAGCAGTTGTAACTGTTGTAATTACAGCATGTCTAAAAAAATTGTGCAAGTGAAAAGCACCCTCTTGGCAATTTACCATATTCTTGTGACATGATGCTTACATTAACATCAAGGGCATAGTTTTAGCTTTCAAATACCAATTGTTCTGTTCAATTTGCTTGTATAATCTCAAGGTATGTTTAGTTAACAGCAAAAGGGTAAATTTCACAATTGTGCCACTTTCACTACAGTCAATGATAGCATCAGGCCCTTTCCCTACTAAAACTGTCAGTGTGGCACAATTGTGATTTTACCCGTTCCAGATTAAAACAAGTAAATTAAACAGAACAGGCCCATTTGAAAACTAAGACTATTCCTTGACATTGATGAAAGCATCATGTCACAACAGTATTTCAAATTGCCAAAGAGGACGCTTTTTACTTGCACAATTTTTTTTTTAAAGATACTGTAGAAGTAGTACAAAATATACCAATAAATGTTGCAGAATTTTACATTATTCATTCAAATAGATTTAATAAATTGGCGAGTAGATTTAACGTTGCTTGTCACAAAATACTACAGACAGGATATATGTCTCAGTGGATGGGATGAGTTGTACTTTTTTTGGGG
>JZLH01S0012638.1:1042-13815 GCA_001188425.1 Eucidaris tribuloides
TTTTTACAGAATTTCAATCAAATTATTACATTGGTCCCCTAAGTTTGATATCAGTCTCGTTAGCGAATATTTAATCCTGCCCAATATTGATTGCACATACATGGTTAAAGTGTGCAGTCTGTTGGAAAATTATCTTCAAAATTCTCTAAAAGCAAACTGTTTCATTGGTGACCATTGAGTTATGATTGTACGGGTTTAGCTAAATACAAACTTCAATTTTGGTGATGGCTATAACTTCTTTTGCTGCATTAAGCAAGAATCTAGAGATTTTTAGCGGATTATTTGACCCTAATATGTGACAGTTTTTGTAGAACAAAGACACATTATTAAGTAGAAAAAACTTTTGAAATATAGGGAATATATGTTTTGACATTATTCAAAGGTTTTGGTAAAAAAAATGTAAAAAGTTATGTTTTTACCCATAAATTTCAGAATAAATCTCTATACTTCAGTCTCTTAAATGTAGTATCTTCGTAGTAATAATATTTTAGTTCGCTCGTTCATATGATGTCATCACACATGTATAAAAATATGGATGGGGCTTCTTACAAAAGTTTATCTTTCAGACTCATGAAAACGGAATTTTCATTGGCGGCCATTTTGAAAAAATAAGCCGCCATTGTTTTTTTCAGCAAAATTGTTTCGAGGTGGTAGGATCACTAGAAAATTTTGGAGGGTTACTTCTCTTAATTACAATGACACTAACAAATGACCTTTTACAACAGCCCGTGTCAGCGGGGTTACCTGGTTTTGCCCGCTAGGTAGTAGTAACCCAAAGAAAATGGAAACATGAGGAATACGCCAAAAATTTTTTTTTAGGATGGGTCAAAAAGCATGAAATCGCAGAAGCAAATTTTCCTTTACAAAAAGGTGATGATGGGTAGTTAGAATGTATTTTTATAGTACTCTTCGAAACCTGTTTTAAGATCATTCAAAACTCAAAATACAAATATTCGAACTAGTCGCAAAGGGTTTTTTTTTTGACAAAAGCACGGAAACGTTAGTATAAATAAAGATTTATTTATGGTGAAAATATGGGGAAGAATTAGGATTACTTCACAAAAAGATAGGGAAATAATAAGGAAAAGTTAGGATAGTTGAAGGCCTGTTGAGCTACGATAAAAGCAATTTAAGGCTGGGTACCTGGCTGTGAGTTGTCGGGTTTTTGACTTGACAATAGAGCTTGGCCTTGTTACGCTGGTTTGTTGTGGGATTTGGTGGCGCGGTCGTACAGACTAGTTCTTGACCAGGTATGGGGAGTAGCTCTCTTTTATTGGTTTGTAAAGTCCTGCTTTAAAGAAGAAAAAGAACATATTAGTTAAATGACAACATTGGTTCAAACGTTCAGTATTGATTGTAACCCACCGGAGACGTTTTGCTTTGCTAATATAACGACACATTCTCCATAGCCCCAGCGGCGACATATCTCGTTCATGTCTTCCAACGGGTTATCAGTCATTTTCTAACATGTTTTCAGTTACAAAAAGAAAAAAACGATCTACTATATGTTTATGACATAAGAGTCTTAGATAAGGTCCAATAAACAAGGACTGCTATTCAGTAGATTTAGGTTAAATTTACCCAACACTTTGTAATTATATCCAGAAAGGGATAGTCTTTTTAACCTCTGGTAGTTTATTTCTGTTTGGCGATTAAACTAGAATATTGTAAAGTTGTTCGGTCAAAACCGAAGCAAGCATATTGTTTCATGCAGTTTCACATGGTGTTTTGCTTGACTGCATCAGTACCATACAACACATACTTGTATCGAGGACATCACCAACATACAACGTGTCTACCACTTACCGCCCCAACTTTGTGTCTGCCAAGAAGTCCACAACCCATCTCTTTATAAAGTACATGTGGGCATCTAATAGCTTGGTGCGAAACTGGATACAAGGAAATCTATCAGTAGTATAATAGGCAAAGATAGAAAATAATAATGTTAACAAGAAGATATTTTTCAATTGCTTTGATTCATGCTTAGTTTTAAAACAATTTGAATATAAAAATATATGAAGAAACATATATTCATAATGTTCACCAACTCACAGTGGTCTTAAAACTTCACAAGTAATAAAAAAATAAATAGGTGAAAGAAACACACACACACAAAATCTAAGAGTGAATAAGCAACTCATATTTTCAATGCCTGAATGATCAGTAAATAGGTAAATATAATAGCAAAATTTCTACGTCCGAGTTTAATTGCCTTTTTCACATTTGTATAGAGACATAAGTATTTTTAACAAACTGAACCACATACTTGTACATAGTAACATACAGTAGTCAAACCTGTCTATAGTGGCCACTTTACTTTAATGATTGAATTTGATGTTCCTCTTCTGTGCACAATAAATTTATCAAATGTGGTGATTTTTTTCCCCTTCATGCTATCATAAAGAAATTAGTATTTTTCCCATGCATCCGATAGTGTCTTCTTTTCTGAGCAATACAACACTTACATGTAGATTGTCAACTTTCATTCAGTACTTAGGCAATTTTGCAAAGCAGTGCATTTGAGATTTCTAGCAGTAAAGCAGTAATGAGGCATCATACTGAAGGCGTCCCATAGAAATTACACATAAACTGGCGCATGCATACCAAATTTACATTTGTTCACAAAAATAGATGATCTTGGTGTCATTCTACTCACCAAAAAATGGTCTATCAAATTAGTTAAATAAAGATGAGCAATTAATTTGGAAAATAACTGTAAATGTAACTTTTTTTTCTGGGCCACCCTGTATTGCTTTAAGTTACAACCTCTATTACAAACCGGTACTCACTTTCTGAGAAGAGACATTTTAATACTCAGATCCACCTCCACATCAGCCTCAGCTGTCATCAGCAGTAACCTTTGACCTTGTTCATCAAGTCCTATGATGTCTCTTTGATCTGGAGATCAACAAAGCAAAGATGAGTGAACCCAATTGTCAATGAAAGTGCCTTTTCTTCAAAGACTGGGTACCATTCTCCAATAATGTCCAAGTAAATCTTAGTGGTTTGAATCCAAACATAATCAGAATGTTTACATTCAGACTTGCCTCATTTTTACATTGACCCTTAACATGTCAAGCACCTTTTTAAAAATAATGCTACAATGAACAACTTTTGAAGAGTAGGGTCAACTTTGAACAATATATATATATATATTTTTTTTTTCACAAGCACAACAGGGAAAAGTGATGTGTCCAAAAGTTGTATAGTATACCCTTTCTAACAATGACAGTTTTATTACAAAATTGACTAAGTTTTAATTTACTGTGAATTTTGTCAAGTTATTTATTTCAAATCAATTTGAATTCCCAAATATACAGGAAATGTACAAGTTTATCCCATTTTACAAACAAAATTGTGATAAAATTCTCAAATTTTTACAAAAATATTCAATGAAAACCGACCAGTTTATGAGTGATTTAATGATGGTTGTTTATCTACTTTGTATCAGTGCAATGGCAAATTAATTTACTTGTCAAACATTTAATTCTTACAGCACTAGTTAACAAGGTACTCTTTCTGATGCAAAACTACGCCAGCAACATTCAACTTGCTTTTTCCGTGAGTTTCCTTTTAGACTTTGTGCCGATGGCACTGGTGCAGGCTTCTAAACGCCGTGATCTGACTGTGTGCTGTACACGGCCCAGTAGCAAGGCCGTGATTGTGGCATCATATTTTCGATGCACATCGGCCAGTAGATGAAGCTCTATGTCGGTGATTAGATCACTGCTCAATACAAGGACATCTGTCTGTGGGCGAGAAACAGTGAAACAAATCCATTCCAGGTTTACATCAGCAGCTACTATGTGCAACACCATATTTTTCAACATTTAACCCGTAACTAGGCCGGGCTATTTTGGGAGATCATATGGCCCCCTTTGAGCTCGGCCATCGACCACGAAGAAAATTGGCACGCATGTCGCCCACGACCTAATCTTCAAAATTGTAAGGTTATTTTTTCCATGAAAATTGTTTTTATTTATTTATGCTAATTTATGCATAATATGTGAAATCATACTTTTAGCTCTAACTCACTAAATAAATCTCCTAATGTGCTAATTTTTGGTGTAGAAACCCTTTGTGGTGTTCTTAGCAAATGTACTTCAAAACAATTGAGATATCAGATGAATTTCTTATGTATTTTATTGTTTTTGCAATTTCTTATGTATTTCTTTGCTTTTTCAACCTTTCTTGTTTTTATTGTTTTTTCGATGAAATTTGTCGGTGACACTTATGCGATCATAAACAGCATAAAATTAAGTAATTTTAATCAGTGAAAGCAAAAATATCAATACATTTATGGTTTTTGGCTGAAAACACAATTTGTATTGAAATTGTACAAAAAATGAGCAATTTTTGGTGTGATATGCATGTACAAAATTATGCATGCGTACCTTCGGAACCGCATACCCGGGCGTCGCAAATTTGGTCTTGAAAGATGCGGGAGACTCGGAGAAAAAAAGTCATGAAACATCGCGGCGAGAGCTTTTCGCGTTGCGAACATATTGCGCGAAACGTCCAGGGGGGGGGGGGGGGTCCTCCCGAGACCCCCCCCGGCCGTACGTTCCGGTTAAAAGCCGAGTAGTGTGGAAGCCCCGATTTAACGAATTGTCAAACTTTGCTATCTGAAATATCTGACAGTGTTCGCATGGACGAAAAAAAACCCTAGAACACAAAATATTTCACTGTGCTTTTATTTTTGCAAATTTCACAACTACTAAACAGTCAGTCTGCAGTGCATCAAAAATCCCTTCCTTTTGTGCAGGGTGTATTCATAGGTGAACGCGCTGTGCATATATAATGAGCTGGGACGTATCATTTTGAAACTCCAAATAAACTTAGAAAATCTATTCTAATAGTTTAGCGTGATACATCAATGTAAAGGAGATACTTCAAGCTTTTCAGCAATATCTTTTAATTTGACATTTATATTGTTTTCAAACGTGTAAATGAAGGTCCAAATTTGATGTTAAAATTGAAATTTTAATGAATTTTCGAACAGTTAAAAGTCTAGTTAAATATTCTTGCATCTCACTAATTTTTACATCACTGTAAAGAGCAACAATTCATCTTTCTTTATATGTTGTTGGTTTTGCTATTCATGTTTTATACCGGTCAGGATCCAGCAAAGTGCAACATGAGTACATAAATGCCACTCAGTAAAATATGAGAAAGTATTTCATTGGATGCTGTGGTTTCCTCCTAAACTGTGATTGGCCAGAGAGAATACAAAACATGCCTTCACTGCATGCACTGGGCAACAGGTTCACATAAAGGTCATCACAGAGGGTGGTCTTGTTTTGAATTACCCTCCACTGGTTTGGGGTCAGCCAATCACATATCAGGATTGCAGAAATCCATGGTCATATTTTGCATCTTCTGATATTTTGCTGGATCCTGACTGGTATAAAACATAAATAGCAAAACAAATGTCATAGAAAGAAAGGTGAATAGTTGGTCTTTACAATGATGTAAAAATGAAGGAGATGCAACCAGATTTAGCTTTCATTTGAGTTTGATAAACAGAAATGAAAAATTCATGTTTTTATCATCTTTTTGACCTCAAGTTTTATAATCTTATCATAGACCAAATTAAATAAATCATATATAGATATAAACTTTGAAGTATCTGCTATGTTGTCATTTTAATTTCTTATTTATACACCACTGTGATCATGAATTATTGTAATTTCAAAAAGAAGTGTCTCAGCTCATTATGTATGCAAAGCGCACAGAGAAGTCTTGTGTGCTGCGTTCGGTGCCTCATTATACCTCATTTGCATACACACTGCCGACTGACTGTAAAACCCAAACAATTTTCAATTCTTGATTTAAAATATGAATGAAAATGCAATACAATCAAGAAAATAAACTGTGGTGAATTACCCCTCTTGAAGTGAAGTTGCAAAAATATATGGCATATCCAGTACATGACCTCCTGTGCTGTCGAAGACACCTGTGACACAAAAATGTCAAGTGCATACTCCAGAAAGCTATCATGAGAGGTTGTATTTTCGGACGGGTTGAGTACCCGGACACCCCGAGTTAGAACGGCGTTCTACGCACTGGGCATTATGGCGTAAAGTTGCAAACAGACAACTGGGATGCAGCTTTTACTTTTCATCCCATAAATCCCAATTTTTCATTTGAAAATTACGTTTTTTGGCAACATATCCTTTCCGGTTACTCAACTCCCCACCCTACTACATGTAGGTGTATTTTAAATCTATATTATGAGATTGTGAGATATTTAGTAATAATGATGGGATTATGGAGAAAGTTATTTTGCAAGGTGCAAATACATGTAGAGGACATCCCTCAACATCATGAACAGATGATATCAGAAAGAATACTGGACCTATTTATGGCAGCGGCCACACAACTGGCTTCAGACAGGACAATTTGGCGGACTGATGAGCTCTGGGTGTCAACTAACTGAGATTACAAGATTCCATTCAAAATGACTCCCACCTGACAACCCCCCCCCCCTCCCAAACGGACAACACCCTGGGAGGACAGCTCCCACAGAGGAAAACTCCCCCGGAGAACAACTCCCCAGAAGACAACACCTCCAGCAGAGTTTAATAATGTTTTCAGTTTACAAAGTCTGATTTGCCCTTGGGGGAATTGTCCTCCAGGGAAGTTGTCCAGGGCAGAGCTGCCAACCTCTGCTGACCAAAAAACATACCGATCCATAGTAAAAATCATATTTTGAAGACAAAAAGCATATTTTGGTACAAAAACGGTAAATTACACACATTAAAACTGGCAATCAAATTTAAGAAAAAACATATTTTCCATTAGAAAAAAAATCATATTTTGTTACTTTTGATGATGAAGAACATACTAAATATCGTAAAAACATATTAGTTGGCAGCTCTTCCAGGGATATTTGTTGTTATACATTCAAACTGTGCCACACCCACCTTGATCTTGTCTCGTATATGCCTGAGTGAATCTGCAGTGCCCCAGTCTTCATCGTTGGGTATTGTGACAACATCTAACTCCAGCTTTATCTCTCCACTAGACTTGAGCTTCTGCCGCAGGTCCTTGCCTACTTTGGAGAGAATACAAAAAGCATTTTTTTTTTTTTTTTTTACAATTTAAGTAAAATATGGTGTATAGTAGTTTGTTGTTTTTTGTTACTCTGAGTTTTTATGAGTTCATATCTTTATAGGATTCTCTAGAGTACTTTTGGGAGAGATTAGCTACAGGGCTTGAACTATACTCATTTTTCACAACCTAAAGACATTGATTAGCATTGTGGAATGTGAAGACTTGGTATAAAAATTGTAGAAATTTGATGCCTAAGATGCATTATGATGCTCAAATTATCACCCAAGAATACGAACAATCTAAAGATTATGCTGTCTCTATCAAGATATCCAAAGAAAAAGGTCACCTTCATAATTCATTTAACTGGATGATTTTTTCTTACTCTACAAAGGAAAATGTACACTTACGTAAAACAAGTCACTCAGAGATATTCACTTTTTTAAAAGCACTTTGATCGCTTTAACCCATTGGAGACTATTTGATTTCACGATAACTTGCATTTTCCATAGACCCCAACACGGGCTAACTTGTACATAGTCTCCAACGGGTTAAAGTGCAATTCATCAAGACTTAATACATACACTACCCTATGTCACTGATAGCATGTACAGGCACAAGCTTCTTACATGCTTAAAGAGTTGAAATTTGAGGAATTTTCAATGTCTTTTTGAGCACTTCTTTTTATTTTAAGAACTAAAAGAGAAGAAATTTGCCACCAAAAAACAGGAATGGGTTTCAGACAAAACATGAAACTCAAGATTTTCACATCAAAATATTACAGTTCCCCCCCCCCCATCCCCCAAAAGACAAAAATACAAATTCCAAATTTTCAAACACATTTCAAAGACTTTTTAAAGACAAATGAGAATCAGGGAATTTTCAAGGATCATACAAACCCTGGAACATGCATGCAGCTGAGATTAAGCTTCACTAAGTTCACTTACTCTCAAAACCAGCCTTCTCCAGCATATTGATGGGGTACCATATCATGGGATGGTTGCCGATGGGCAGCAAGGCCTTGGGGATGTTGTTGGACAGGTCAGTCATTCTTGACCCTCGGCCAGCAGCCATGATGACCGCCTGGAATTCCATCTTGGACCAGATGACAATAGCAGACCGTCAATTCTGCTTGATTAAAAAATGTAGGAAAAAATTAGGAGCAAAGTTCTCCAAAAAGTAGGATTCAATCCACCAAAGCAGGAGGAAAGTATGATACTTATGAGTATTGTTTGGAGTAGTAACTACTCCAAAGAAAATGGAAATATGCAGAATAAGAAGAAAAAAAAATCAAGATTGGCCAAAAAAAGGGGGGAAATCTGCAGAAACAAATTTTCCTTCACAAACTGATGATGGTAGTTACAGTACTGTACAGTCTCAACAACAACCTGTAAAAAACTACAACTGCAAACAAATATTAAACCTATCACAAAGGGGTTTTTTTTTTTTGAATAAAAAGTAGGAAAGAGTACAAAAATAAGAATTTTTAGGGGAAAAAGGAAAATTAGGATCTTCACAAAAAGTAGGAAAAGTAGGACCAGTTGAAGGCCTGCAATAGCAACTCCTGATTTGTGCAGATTGGTGCAGTACTTTCAGAATGATGTTCAGAATGCTGTGTTTGGAGATCAAAACATTCATCCTTCAATTAATAATAATAATAGTAATAATAATAATAATAATAATAATAATAATGTATATAATAATTTGTCTTATTTACCCAGGGTAGCCACTTCAGTCACACAGAAGACTGCTCTACCAGCAGGCCCTGCATAACATAAATGTTATTATTACCCTTCTCTCTCTGTTCTAGAATTCCGA
Source organism: Eucidaris tribuloides (assembly GCA_001188425.1). Classification (NCBI taxonomy): domain Eukaryota; kingdom Metazoa; phylum Echinodermata; class Echinoidea; order Cidaroida; family Cidaridae; genus Eucidaris; species Eucidaris tribuloides. The sequence goes on from JZLH01S0012638.1 coordinate 9,914, forward strand.
GCGCCTGGCTAGAAAGCAGAAGGTACCATTTTTCAAAAGTCTTTGGTATGACCCGGTCGGGGCTCAAACCCGCGACCTCCCGGACCAGAAGTGAACACTCTACCACGAGCCAACTCGTCCGGTAATCAATCATTACTCAATACTTTGTGTCCTCCCAACAGATCCCACCCTTCCCAAATCACCATTCTATCAAAACCTGGTGTAGGGCCTACAAGGAAACATTCACCTATGGTGTATACATGTGTTAACCCAAGAGGACTACGGTAGTCAGAGTGTGCTTGGGTCGGAGTCTAAGAGAAATGTGTGTTAGATTATAGCAAAATCAAACTGTCTTCACTGAATGGGTTAAACTTAAAGATTGTGTCAGGGATGTGCAAGTCCATTACTTCCCTTCATTATACCAAACGGTAGTTTAGTACTTACATGTACAAATGGTGTGTTGAAAGTTTGAGATCCATGTACGTCATGAATTTGTTGTTTTATGAGAAAAACTAATAACGGCATGTTACCAGAATGTTGTTCTTTCCGTGAGATTCAATTTTGCTCAAACTGTGAATCGCGGTTATTGTGTACCGTCGCAACTCGCTAGAACAGCGGAGCGCACTGATTGGTTAAACAGCTAACCTCCACATGACCTTTGGCTAACGGCTGATTGGACAATTTTGGAACGGCACGTGCACATTTGACGTCGCGGATTTTTTGAAATTGCTTCTGAGTAATTTGAAAAAGGATGAAGTTTAACCGTCCAGATTTTCACCAAAACTCAATATTTTACCCCAAGTCTCTAAGAGAGGTGTTTATTTATATTAATTTTCACATTGGATATGATTTCAGCTGATTTCATTCATTTAGGTGTTTTTTGACGTGCAAATGAATGACACAATCTTTAAAGGCATAAAGCTCAACTGAAGCACCAGAATCAGTTAGCAAAGTAATCGATCACTCTTCCTTATTATTGTTTTTGTTTCAGCACTTAGATACAGAAATACAGTTGATGTACATTTGAATTTGTTGGAGTGTCATGATGGGACAATGGTATACTGTAGTTTGCCCTTTTCCTTTAATAATAATAATCCATATTCTATTTCTATTGTTCGAAATAGAAATCCTCTGAAAATTCATTTTGCCCCATTGATCGTGGGCCCGGCAGCCACTGAGCAGCGCAGATCGACCGGTGCCTAGCCCTTAAATCGTTGAACGCCAAACAGGGTAGCAGCAACTCCCATCTTTTAACGTCTTTTGGTCCGACCTCCCGGTTGTGAGGTGGACGTTCTACCAACTCTGCCAACACACCACTTTATGAAGTGGCAAGAAGTACATTTAAGTCTTTCTTAGTTTTTGATTGCTGATCTGCACACCCCAAGCTATGAAAATTGCAATGTTCACTTGTGCGATGTTTTAAGCCTAAAAATACGGGCATCCTGTCTAACGTTAATTCCCACTTCTATGAACCGGATTCAATATTGTGCAGTGCAAGTCCTACTGTAGAGATCCTTGCAGAGCTCAGTGGCAAGCCCTGGTTATGGGGGCTGACCGACGATGTCAATATTGTTAAAAATGAGAAGCCCCTGAACAAGGCGACAGATTCCATTGGTCTACCTGGGTCCGGAACGCAACTTTTACATTTCTTCCCATAAATCCTGATTTTCATGAAATTTCCAAAACTGATCATTTGAAAATAAACTTTTGGGGCAACATATCCTGAATACTCAACTCCCCACGACCCAACTGTCTATCTAACGAGTAACGTTACTAACGTACATGGTCAAGTGCCCTAAATCTGCAAAACCATAAATTTACCATCAAATACTTGGTACAATCGTATAGTAAATGAAATAGATCTAATCATTCATGATTGTCACTGTTTTTGAAAAATATGCGCACAGTTTCCCGAATTTTGAAATTTGTTGATGCGCTCATGCAAATCACCGCTCTGCGCAAGTTACATGGCCAAGCGGTTATGTCGCACCCTGAATTTATTATTAATTTATCAGAATAATAATATTGATAATGACAACATTCATAAACTATGCTTGTGATCGATACCATCAGCACCTTTGCTATCGATAATTGCTGCAAAATGCAATCAATCGATCATAACTTGGCAAGGAGACGGTAAATTTTCATAGACAGTCATCTGAGGTAAAATCCCTTTAGGATTCTGAATATCACATTCCTAAGTTGCGATAACCTAATCCCGACTGCCCTGAGGTAAATAAACAAAAAAAGTCTCCAATATTGGAGACTATCTCCGAAATTGGAGAGCAGAAAAAGTCTCTAATATCGGACAGTCTCTCCGAAATTGGAGAGAGTCTCCGATATTGGACGTGCGCCTGGACTGATCTATGATCTGTTAAACATTATGTTAAGGACTCAACATTTCAGAAGTCTGTTTAATTTTTCTAAACACGTGGGTCCAGCATTTAAATTTTGCAACAGCAACTTTATTTAGTTGCGATTGCATTCAAGTCACACAGTGCAAACTTTGTTCGTTTTTTCCAGTAGAGGGCGTATGTGGTCAGGTGGTCCGTATACTCATAGCTCTGCTACTGCTAGCCAACACCTACTGTGTATGTGGTCCTAAGCAGAGCTATATGGACCACATACGCCCTCTAATGGAAAAAAAAGAACAAAGCTTGCACTGTGTGACTTGAATGCAACAGCAACTTTATAAAATTGTTCTCCAAAATTTAAATGCTGGACCCACATGTTAGAAAAATTAAAAGTTAAAACAGACTTCTGAAATGTTGAGTCCTTAATTTTCATAATATATAATGTTTAACCAAGGAGGTACCTCCTTGGTTTAACAGATCATAGACTAGCCATATCAAAGCAATATTTCAGGAGAGTGTTGTAAAAGACTGAATTTCAGAGCAATTTTCTGTGCCATACCTGCATAGGTAAGGCCATCCATTACTTGGTACACAAAACTATGCTGCTAGCCATGGGCTTGGCTAAATACAGTTGCATCGCCGCCACTGCGCGACGGCGATGCAACTGTACCCATTTGTTCTCGTGGGTTGCCACCCCGGTCCGAGGTGCGACTGTGGGCGGCGCTTCGTCCCAAAATAAGGTTAGACCATAAAATTACTAGGGTTAGAATCTGTGAAGTCTGTACGAGTGCATGCTTCAATTGAAATTTTGAAAAAAAATGGTTATAAGTCACCCAAATCCGGGATTTTCTTGAGACTTCCTTCTTCACGGGGCTTCACGGTGAAGACTTGTCTGTGTGTTAATCTATGGGAGTCGCTCACAGGTAATCGCAAACATGACCCCCGGAAGGGAATCGGAAAGTTCAAAGGTCAAGTCAACAGATTGATCTCCCGAAGCAGCACGCGTGCGGATATAGATGACAAGCCTTCTGTAAGCACAAAAAACGGACACGTGCTCGCACTGACCTATATGCGCTGAACGTGGAATTGCGAAGCTGCCATTTTGAAATCCTGGCGAAAACATCTTCCCGTGATTTTGTGAAAATTCCGTCCAAATCTTCATACTGAACCAACACACAGGACTATAGAAGGCAGGTGACGTTGCGTGACTGAAGAGGACCATACCCACAAGTGGCAATGTGAGTATGATCTTAAATTTTTAACATAAATTACCAAAAATCTCTCTAACACTAGCAGAGTTGACGGGAAACCCCAGCGAAATACGAAGATATGTGCCAGACGTCTGGACAGTCACAAGCTAGGGCTTGGCGCACTCACGAGAGTCGTGATTTGACTCTGTGTGTGATTCTTATACGTGGCCAAAATTGCATTTCTGAATACAATATGCAATAATTTCAAATGAGTAGTCTAAGTCCTCATGATTTATTACAGCTACAAGTACAGGACAGACATGGTTTGAGACAATTTATTTTAGTTATCGAATTAAAATAATTATAAAAATAATAGGTG
>JZLH01S0012649.1:2380-23944 GCA_001188425.1 Eucidaris tribuloides
GGCTCAACGGTAATACTCCTAACATTTATAATACTTGGATTGATTCTAAAACTGGCTCTTTCAACCATCTTTATCAGTGTGATCAATATTTCTGTCTTGCACACCTGAAAGAAGTGCACGTCATGACTAGTTTTCCTCACCTTTGAGATAAAGACTTGGAACCTCTTTTCATGGGACTGAGTAAAGTTATCACAGTCAAATCTATGGAATACCTGTGTTGAAAAGTAAATCACAAATAAATTGTTAGATAATGAATACTAGATTAAATACTATGAATGAAATGAAGAGTAACTTGGGCGATAATGCATCTTTGTTATTTATTTATTTTCATGACATTTATTTGATGAAAAGTGAGAACTCAGGATTGAAGAAATGTGGTATATTTACTGGATGAGAAACATAGGAAATTGGGGAAAATGCAAACACATAAACAGAAATGCATACAAACACATACCCCAAAACACACAACACTGTCATGCAAATGCCTCATTCTCATTTCATGGAAAATTGCAGGATTGGAAGCAGTACTCAATAAAGGACACAACAGCCCCATTCAGATAGAAAATGGCATCGGTGAGCCGGTTCAGAGTGGTCTTAAAACACTCCCTTAACCCCCTACAGATAGCACAAAATAGGCGTAGGTGCTACGCCTTTTCACCGTCTTAAAACCATTCACACAGCAACCAGAAAGGCATAGTTGCTACTCGCCTTGCGATACCGGAACAGGAAGTGAATATTATGTATGTGTGATTGTCTTTTTGTTTTCGGCGCGGACGATGGTAACTCTGCATGCATTACTGCGTAACAAGTAGCAGAGGCGGCTTAACTCATTCACACAGAAGGTGAAGCGTATCAGGTACTTCTTTTCACCGTCTCTGAAACACCTCTGGAGGTGTTTCAGAGCGGGCTCAGAGTGGGTTCACTTAAACCATTCAGACTGAAAGTGTAGAGGTAGCAAAGCTGGTTCAGAGCCGGCGAGTTTGGGCTATCTGAATGGGGTTAATGTTTCAAGATTCAAGAATACAGTTTAGGTAACTACTGTGAAATTTTACGATCAAACACTTCCTCCTTGTTGTACAGTTACTCATAGAAACTGATGTGACATTCAAGTTTGTTGTGTAGCTTTGTGTGGCTTTAGATTTTATCAGGGTCACACTTTAATTCCATGTTGGTAAATGCATACTCATTTATCCTCAAGTAAATAACTCAAAAGAAATCCTTCTCACTTGTACAGACACTCCAGTCAGTGTATGTATTACATGTAGGAAATGAAAATGTTGGGGGGCAAACATATTGATTGCCCCCCTCCCCAATAATTTTGACAACGTGAAAAATTCATAATATGTAATGCAAGGACATGTTTAAAAAACATTTGAAAGCACTACAAAACTATTAAACTAACATAAAAATACTATTAAACAAACACATTTTTCAATTTGTGGACAAAATTCTTTATTACAATTTGGCGCTCAGAGCAGAACATTTTTGACATTTATTTCACTTTTGCCCCCCCCCAAAAAAAAAAATCCGTAAAATGGATCGACGTCCTTGTTCTTACCTGTGGAAGCTGTGTGACAACTTGTCCAATGGATCCAAGGGCTGGCACATTAGAGACATGTACTCTTCCTGCCCAATGTGATGTTAGTGTTAAGGAGAAAAGTACACATCTCAGTTCAAATATCTGATTGATTGTATATGGAATATAATTTGCATAGACTATTTTATAGTATATTCAAAAGGCCCTGCATAGTTTTTATGCAAGAAATGCCCCCACATTAATATACAGTATGAAAATGATCATTACAGAAAACATAATGTGTATATATTAAAGGCAGTGGATCTCATTTGTAAACATCCCCGCAGACCAGGAAAAGATAACCCATGCCCTTAGGCTATTAATGAAAGGTATGTGTGTGAAATTTGGGGGTCAGTAGTTACCTAGAATTTGAACTAGAAAACGTCAATGACGTAGCGCTCATCCGGCATCTCGCAACATCATATATCCGAAATTTCATGTGCTACAATTTAATACTGGTCAAAAAATTAATATTTGATGTCCCGGAAGGAACATGAATATAAAAAAATTAGAGTGAGAAAAATATTAGTTTCATGCCCCGGAAGGGACATGAAAAAAAAAATAATAATTAAAAAAAATTAATAATAACTACATGAATTATATATGATTGCACCCCCCGGATCCCTTCTGGGGCTCCATACTGATTTTTGTTGTTGGAAAAAACACATTTGAAGTGGAACCAAATTAAAAGGTACTTGATATGAATAAGAACTGAAATAAATTTCTGTTATTTTTTGGATTAAATCTGCATAAATTACCATAATTAATGGGGCAACAGTTAAAAATTCTGGGTAGAAGTTTAGTGTACTAAGCTTAGCTCTACCAGATAAAGCAAACTAAATCAAAATTGGTTGAGAAATGAATGAGAAGAAGCATTTTTTGTGATTTTATTTGTGATTTTGAATAAATTTGCATAAATTTGCTATAATGATTATTTTAATAACTTGTCATAATTGATTATTTCAAAATTTTTGTAGTAAGTCCTTGAAGCCCACCAGTAGCCCTATCAGATCAAACAACAGAATGAAAATATCGGTTTAAGAAAATGCTGTGAGAAGAAGCAATTTTTGTTATTTTTGGATAATTTTGCCATTAATTACCATATTAATGGTAGTACAATTTCAAAATCTGTTGTAGAAGTTTAATTGTGATAACTCAGCTTTACCAAATAAAGCAATCACAATCTAAACATTCGGTTGAGAAATGAAGTGAGAAGAAGCTTTTTTTGTGTGATTTTCGAAAAATTGCCGATAAAATTTGGCATAATTGATTAATTTTAATTTGCATAATTTGATTAATTTCAAATTTTGTGTGAGGGTAGTCTTGAAGCCCCACTAGCCCTATCAGATCAAACAAACAGAATGAAAATCGCGTACAAGAATGTGGGAGAGAACTAATTTTTGTTATTTTTGGAAAATTTGCATAAATTACCATAATTAATTAATGGAGTATAAATTTCAAATTCTTGTGTTAGAAGTTTAATGTGCATAACTTCAGCACCTTACCAATAAAGCAATCAAAATCAAAAAATCGGTTGAAAATGAAGAGAAGAAGCATATTTTTGTGATTTCGAATAAATTTGCAATAAATTAATACATCATAATGAATTTCACGTATTCTGCTGTAGAAGTTGTTAAATCCCCCACCTAGCCTAATCATATGAAACAATCAGAATCAAATATCGTGTGAGAAATGATTGAAAAGAAGCATTATTCAAAATGTGGCGGACGCGACGCCACGGAGGCACAAGGACGGACGGAAGGACGGACGGAAGACGGAACGACGCGACGCCACGCCATGGATTATAGCTCATCGGGCCTTCGAGGCCGGCATGAGCTAAAAATGTGAAATAAAACAACAATAGCCGTTTAGTGTAAGTTCTATGGTAGGATTTTTTTTCTCGCGAGAAAAAAATTCAAATCAAGAGTCTAGCGGTCACAACAATTCCACTAAAACTGAGTTTCTAGCTCCTATATTTTGCTAAAGGTTCCCAGATGGCATTTTCTTCTAAATGCTACTGTATTAACACAATGTTAATTTTGAAGGCATACAAAAGAGATCCCCTGCCTTTAAGCTGTTATTATTTGCTGTACAAGTTCCAAACATCTACTAGATTACAGTCTAAAATGTTGCATTCATTGTGCACTTGTCAGGGAAAGGACCGAGTTGCAAAGCCAAACCACTGAATAGGATACAAGAAATGATCATAATATAAAGAAATTAAACTTGGCACCAATTTATTCTCAATAAATATAATTCTAAATAAATAAGTTTGCATACAAAATATGTGTGTGTGCGTGTAAAACAAATATTGAAACAGATCAAGGATATAATGTTAAGCACACACAAGTTTTAACAGTAAATGCAGAGTACAGTTTTGGTAAAAAGTAAAAAATGAAATTCTGCTATTATGTTTTTAAATGGATCATGACACACTCTGAAGTGCTTCCACTTTTGAGAAACCAATAAAAAATAAGCAGATTGTGGGCCATTGACAATTTTGCCACAGGAAATACAAAGTGATGATCTGCTTACTGGTCACTTCAGACTGACAGTGTGTCATTCTAAACAATGGTAGGTTTGCCGCCGCCGCCGCCGCCGCCGCCGCCGCCACCACCATCACCACCACCACCACCACCACCACCACCACCACCACCATCATCATCATCATCATCATTTTCATTGTGAAATTTCAAAGGATATTACAGCACTGTTTACTGAACAGGGCATTGATCTCTGGACAGGTGATGGAACTGAAGATCAAGGTCTGACGATAGTACTTGCTCCTGAAGAAAATAAGACAGAAAAAAGAACAATATAAGAAAGAAGTTTTTTTCGTCATGTTATACCCATGTTTGTCCATGTTTGTTTAATTTTTGTTTTTGTTTCTATTTTTTTTCATACATAGATAACTTAACAATCAAAGGAAATATAATTACTGTTGCGTTACTTTTGAGGTGCACATGAAACTCTACGACTAAAAGCCACAACCTTGGCTTTTATCTTGCCTACCATTTTCCAATTATTATGCTGCCTAGTTTAAACTACTTTTGTTTGTCTTTGTGTCCACTTCTGTAAGTGTACTGCTGTTTTTATATTCATGTTGCTGTTGATGTCTCATATATGTCTTTTTATGTAAATGTATATCTTGTTGAAATTGGAAATAGACTTTGAATTTGATTTGAAAGAAATCAATGAAAGTTTGCAAGCAAATTTGGCTAAACCATTCAAGGATTATGGATTTTCAGCAGTTTATTCAATTCTTATTATTGGATATTGTTTTTCAAATTGGCAACTCTTCTGCATTTCATGACAAGAATGTGGAGACCTCCTCTTCAAATTTTTACAATTTCTTTGTACTGCACTGCATTCTCAGAATTCAAATAGATATCTAACGTTCATTCTTCTGAAAGGAGGTGATACATCACATAATTCACCAGTCAGCACCTATAAAGGAAGACAATTTTAGTTTACTACATTTTCAGTGGGATACTGACAGTGTATATTGCTTCTAACCCTAACCATCAATTGAAATTGATTGAAAGTTAGTATGACTGCAATCATTTAGATTAATTTCAAACAAAAATGTGCCAGTCCCATAGAAATTTGTACAAGAAGTATGTTATTTTACTGATCTTTATCTACATTTTTGCAAAGCGTTTCTGGGCGTAGCTCACAGATACATAACTCTTAACATGCCGAAGTCACAGATCTGCACCAAATAATACACATAAAGTCCATAGAGGTTTAAATCTTCTGGCATGTTAAGAGTTAATCGAGCCACTTAAGTTTTACAGTATACAAATAACGCATGGCCCAGTGTTCATTCGTGTAAATGCAGTGCACACGAGGTGTCTTTAGATCGGTGCCGCCTCAGTGCACGAGCCGCTAGGCGAGTGCACTGTGCGCACCATCTAAAGACACCGAGTGTGCACTGCATTTACATTGATGCACAACAGGGCAAGTGCGTTATTTGTTTTATAAAATAGCGGCACGAGTTTTGATGAACCAATTTAAAACAAACGACAGACTAGATCTACATTTTTTCTTACTATGTCCATGAGATTTCACATATTGAGTATTCCTATTACGTCTAAATTTACTCACAAATATCCGACCGCAAACAACATTTTGTGTTCCCTTTCGGCGGATTTCGCACGACGTACCCGGCGCGATATCATGAGCGTGCAATGTCAATTTTTTCGCGCGACATCTGCACTCTCGTGCAGTGCGCGAAAAAAAGTTGAATGCCACGTGACGCGTTTTGACCAATTACCATGCTTGAAGTAATCTAGCTATTTTATAAACTGAGATATTACCATCCATTTAAGGCCCACATCCGGACTCTTGAGAAATCTACATCGTGAGAATCTTTGGGTTGAAGATGTAAATGGTCCATGATGTGCTACAATATGGAACAAAAACAAATTATCACGGTGACTAGTGCTATTAATGTCAATTTCAAACATACTTTGGATTTTACAACACTAATGGGCCTGACTGAGACAGAGCCATTAATTGCAAATACAGTGGCAATCACAGTGATTGGAATGGTTGACCTTCCACATGAGTAAACAGTCTTTAAAGGGGAGGCGTCATGGTTCAGTGGATAAGACTGTGGTTTCTCGACTTAGATGTCCATGGTTCAAATCCATGCCGGGCCATGGCGATTGTGTCCTTGGGTAAGGCTCTTTATCCCCATTATCCCGTCCCTCAGATAAGACATAAAGCCGGAGGTCCCATGTTGAAACAGAAACACCTCAGCACGTAAAAGAACCAACGCACTTCATCGAAAAGAGAAGGATGAAAACCCAATGTTGTCACATATCCAAATGCAAACTACATGGAACTGGATGCCTTGGGGTAACAGTAATTAAGTTCGCTTTTCATTGAAATGATGAAAAAGCAATAATATGGACATCGCAATTAGCATTAGAAATTCTAGTTCAGAAGCCTGGCTGTGTTTCTGGGTCTCTGTCAATTACCCATGGCGGTGGAAGCACAGGACATGTGAGCAAACGTACATGAGCACTTTGTAACATGTGGAAGTGAATGAAAGGTCACATATTAAAGGGACCGAAAAGTCGCATATCGTGGTGTTTTAGAGGTGCCTTCGCTCGGGTAATATTCAGGAATGTCTTTTGGAAAACGAGCATGCACAAATTGTGTACATTTCCCTATGCAGCACGAATTCAACCAAAGAAAGACAAACTGAACCCAACTGACAATGGCCCTACCCTCAACTCTGTTTGCAGCTCCATGATTGTTGTTACGCACGGCCCTGCAATAGGGGCAAGTGAATGCTATTGAATGTACATGGATTATGAGCAGCACATCCCTTTATACACAGGCTAACATTGTGGAGTTTCAAATTAAAAAATTGTCAAACTTTGCTATCTGAGCTGCATAGTAGTGTTTGAATGGACACATAAACACCCTAGAATTCAAAAGTTGGAAATTTATGCTGCCACTGGCAAGATATGAATGAATAAACAATTAATACTCGGGGTGAGTACAAAATAGCCTAGATCTACACACACAGTAAAGTCTATGGGAGGAAATGGGCAGGTGAATCCGATCAACTTACGATTTTCACTTTTTGAAAGCATTAAACAATCATTTTGAATACAAATTTTTTAGGGCTTCCTTTTTAGACCTTATTAAAGACACTGGTAGCATGGGGAATCATGTATCTCAGATTTTTTTAACTGGAAACAATGTTATAAAATGCCTCATTGTGTTTTAGAGGTCAAACTGAGGGAAACATGATGTGATGTGAGAGAATTGTGATTAAAAGCACCTCGGGAGCTCAATTTGAATTTTGTAACTTGATATGTAATCATAATCTATTTTGCTTTCACACAGGTAAAAATCCCATATTAGGCTACAATCACACTTTCAATCCTTATTTTTTTTCAGGGGATTGTGATCAAGTTGTTCATGAGTCAAATAAAAAGTCTATCATCCACATATTTTTTTTTATTCAATTCTTGGTAGACTTTACACTCTATTGGTGATACTGTATATTACTAGATAACTGGCTTTTAATTCATGGATAATATAGTGATTATAATCATTTACCTCTGATGCTAGATATCTTGTACTTTTCAAACAACCCCTTGTCTATTGGAGATCTACTGATTGAAATCCAATGTTACTTCAGTTAAATGTGTTTCATATTTTGTTTTCACTTAAGAGAGAGAATCATCAATAACCTAAATCTCAGCCAAGTCTGACTCCACAGACCAAGAAAAGTTAGTCTTCAGCTAGACTTAACCCGACTTCAACGAAGAAGAGAACAACATCTAATGTTACTTAAGAAGACCAACAAGTGAAAAGAAAACAAATCAGTAATTGAAACCTGTATTAACTGGCACCAATCTTTAAGAATATTCTTGCCATTTTTCATTCATTTACACTAAAAATCACATAAAGAGTGATAGCATTTCTGTTTCATATTAGTTTTACCTTCATTTCAGATTCACCAGAGAACATAGTGATTTGTTTCAAATACATTATATCTTAAAACTGAGTATTTACATTATAACATGTATCCGGACGGTTATTGTCTGAGTACAAGCTTGGCCAGATAAATGAAATCAGACTGTTTCATTTTCCTCTCTCAACATCAACCTACCATAACATGTTCCCAGTTCTGCATCAAGAACACATCTGCTTGGTCCATTACCAACAGTTCAATAGATGAGAGGAAGTCATATTCATGATGGCTTTCCCTGCAGAAAAAAAATGATCATCAGTCAAATTAAACTGGCCAATCTAAACTGTCTGTAGATGCTGGTAATGTTCACAAAAGTAAACTCTTCAGAAAAAGTTTAAAATTAAAAGTGTGAAATGAACAAGCCTTCTGGTGCTATTAAATGCCATGACAATGATTCAACTATTACACAAGAGATGGAATGAATTGTACTCAATTTTCCCTTTAATTTTCTCAGGACCATACTACTGTACATTAAAGTATACTTCATTTATTCCAATGAAACAACATAGCTTCTATACACAAACATGGGGATTTGTTGGAAAAAGCACAATTGTACCTTTATCTGAACATATCAAGTGATATTTACACATGTCACCCTTTTTTCTCCAAGTAATGTCAAAATCAAGCATTAGTACTCTTATTTTCTTTCTATTTCCATTCAAGTGGAAAAGTCAGTCTAAGGACTTAAATTCTTCTATGTCATCATAATATTGCGAAGTATCAAAGTATCTTTATTTCTTTGTTACCTGCCTTTTATCACTTAAATTCAAAATGTAAATATTATTCATCTGTAAGTGATCGATCCAAATGGTTCTAAACTATTCATTTTATTGTGTTTTTTTTGTATTATTTTTTGAAGTAAGACCAATAGTTTAGTTCTTACCCCTCTGTTCCAATGACTGTCCTCAGTCCAACATGTGATGCAATGATATCAAACTAGAATATTATCCATCTGTAATTGATCAATCCAAATTGTTCTAAACTGTTCATTTAAATAATAGTTTTTTTTTATATTACTTAAAGCATAGACCAATGGTTTAGTTCTTACCCCTTTGTTCCAATGACTGTCCTCAGTCCAAGTGGTGAGGCAATGATGATATCAGACATGTAGAATGTTGTGTAAAGCCTGAAGCCCTTTCGTGTTATGGACAAACCTAGCCTGAAATGGTCGTCGATGTTTCCATCAAATGTTGATTCCCAGTCCTCTGTAAGACCAAAAGAAATATTTTTGATCATCACTAGTGTTAACATTTTCAACCAAACCTAGTTTTTACAGTCAACATATTCATACCTCTATTATTAATTGCTGAGGAATTTTTTTTAATAGTCTAGGTGTTCATGAAACTACCAGTACATCTGCAAGTGATTAATACTCCTTGTGCCTGTATACTTAGCCTCATGATGATCACGTAGATCAAGTTTTACAAGTTACAAGTTTGTATAATTTCAGATTGTCGTCTACAAATTTTGTTAACCTGTAGACTGAAAATGCAGCATTTGTTCTAAGGTTCTCATATTTAAGAAATTGTGGTAGTTCACCATACAAACTCTTCCAAAAGTGGGTATATCTTTTATTATTTAATAGAGGTATGGTTTTCACAGCAAATGCTTTACTAAATGCACAAAACAAAGTAAGTTCATCATTCAATTACTGTATGTTATGAATTAAGTCACTGTGCTGCCATTTTAAAACAGACAGACAAACTAAAACCCAACCAACCAACCAACCATGAAATATACCCCTATACCTGGCCTGGTTAACTTTGATTTCTGTTTCTCCTTCTGTTCTCCATATTCATTGTAGAATCTCTTCTTGTGACTCATCTGTTGGTTGTCTGGCAGCAGCAACTTGGTGAATGTCTTGATGATCCGGAGAGCAGCATTCCTGAACGGAACGATAATTAGGACCCTGGGTCGCGTCAAGCCCTGGTCTCGCATAGACCTACAAACATGATACGTAACAAAAAGGAACAAGTGAATCAGTAAATTATGCAGTGTGTAATATATGTCCCTGCCAAAAGTGTAGATCTGTGGAATGGCATGAATGTTTGTAATATGTGACAGTTCCTTCTAGATGAATATGAAAAATACAGAATTATGTGTAGAAGTTTGGAAGCCCCAACAAAGTCCTATCAGATAAACCAAACAGAAACAACATCTGCTGTATAATAGAGAACTCAGAAGTTAGCATTTTTCATTAATTTTGAAGAAATTTGCATAAATTTGCATAATTAATGAATTTCAGAATTTTGTGTAGAAGTTTGGAAGCTCCCACCAAGCCCTATCAGATAAACCAAACAGAATTGAAATCCACGGTGAAATGTAGGAGAAGTAGCATTTTGTGTTAATTTTTAATAAATTTGCATAATTAATGATTTATGCAGTTCTGTGTAGAAGTTAGGAAGCCCTCACCTATCTTCATCAGTCAGAGCAATTAGAATCAAACAATTAAAAGTTAGATATGACAGCATGTCAAATCAATGAAAATTACAACTGCAAGCATTTCTCCTCAGTGGTGAAATATGGAGGAGGGTGTCCCTTGGGAAGGCATAGGCCCCCAAATTCCCACCAGGCCCCATGTTCCCAAAAGGTAAATGTCAGGATCAAGGGCTGAAGAATTACAACTGAAGTTAAAAGCAAGAAACACCTCCCCAATCCTCCAAGAGGTTTTATGAAATTTAAATTGGATCTTTGTCCCTCCCTCAACCCCCCAACCCCCCACATGTCCTTTACAACAATGGATTCCTGCTAAAAAGTCCATCTCACTCCACCACTATTTCAGATGTTTTAAATGGAATTTTGTGGTACTGTGTATCAAATTCAGATGAAGGAGCTCAGGGGGGCTTGTTTCTGACTCACCCTGCATTTGAACACCTCCAATGTGAAGGTTTGATGTTTTTTTCAGGCATTATTCAACTTTCTACCTCTCAAAAACATCTTCTTCGCATCACTACCTCTAAAGGCCTCCGCACACTGCACAATTTTCGGTCGCACGACTGCCGAGTTTGGATCTGAAATAAATCAGTGTGTACCACATATAAGCGCTTTTTTATTTCAGATTCAAAGTCGGCAGTCGTGCCACTGAAAATCGTGTAGTGTGCGGTCGCCTTTAGATGTTTATGCTGTGATCGTTACTTACTCTGTGTCGAGTTCAGGATTAGCAGATAACATGCTGTTGTGTTTCTGTACAAGGTTTCTGGACCTGCATGAAAAATTTAAACAAAAATCAAAAGTTCATGTCAGTACTTATTGCAATGTTACAATGAAAATCACATAAATATAACTGAAATTTTGAATGCTTAAGACATACCAGTATTCTACATTACACAGAGTATCAAAATTATTCTAAATAAATGGCACTGTGTATGTATGGGATATGTGGTCACATGTACATTACAAGACACTTTTAAAAGTATAATTCAATATTGAGCAAGGATACACTTCACACACAACAAGCATTACTCTCAATTCAACAATTTTTAATATTTGATATCATTGTGTTATAGCAATAAACTTTCAGAGGTAATTTTAATCTTTCTAAAATGTGAAAATGGGAATTTACACAAAAATATCCCCCCCCAAAAAAAAGGCCAACTTTCTAACAACGATGAACAATTAATTAAAGTACTTAACTAACACAAATGTGTATACAGTATCATATATATATATATATATACCCAAAGATTAAACATATGACTTTTTTATGAATGTAATAAAATAGGGCAAATACAATACACGTACTTGACAATATGATTCAAAGATTAAAAATATGACTTTTTTATGAATGTAATAAAATAGGGCAAATACAATACACGTACTTGACAATATGATTCAGAACATGAAGGCAATATACCATCCTTATTTCCTCAGCATTCAGGTGACTTCGTTCTGGATACAGCAAATCCTAATCAAATGAAATCATACAAACAAAAGGTTGTGCTTTTATTGTAATACCAGTATTTCTTTACTTACAACATGAAACCACTGATGTAAATACAGACAAAATTAATATTCTATGGTGAATTAAGATTAAGATGTAGTTAAAAGATGATACTATTTACTTTTCTACAAAGGGAAAAAACACAATCTGATATTAACATATTGATGGAATTATTATTTCAGTGTTTACTGCCTTATTTTGTGTACATTTTATGTGAATCCTAAGGACGATAAAAAATATTCATATCTTAGCAGAATAATGAAACAAACAATGTCTATGATCAACAAATTTAGGTTTTAACAAAACTTATTATCACACAAAAAAATACCCCCCACCCCCCCCCCCGAAAAAAAAAAAAAATGATGGAAAACAGTTTTATAATTGCTTTTCCACAATTGTTCAATTTAAGTTTGTATGTATTCAAAGATGTCAAACTTTATGAATTTTTCTTCCTTGGGTGCCCAGGAATGAGCTATTAAGTAAACCATGGTTGCTGGTTACAATTAATGAGAGGACCTGAAATTTGTCTTATGGATTCAAATTTGTATCTTGTAATATTGCATTGATTACATCATGTTCATTTGAGAAATGCAAAATAACACCATGAAACAAACAAACAAATGAAAATCTAAAACATGTAAAACAATGTTCCAATCAAGTGTTAATTGCGTCCTGTTTACTTATAACACACCTGTAATCTACATACTCGAGCCAAAAATAGCCTGGAAAGAATGTACCATTTGTGTTAATTGCAGCCTGTTTACAGAATCACAAACACCTGTGATCTACATTCCAGGGCAATGAACCCAACAAACGGGTCATGCACCTGGCAGGAAATACCAGACAAGTACATTGCATTCTCCACTGCAGCAAAATGAGCTATGAAAAGAGATTTACATATTTAATGTCTGATATTGTAAACCATGTTCAGGTAGTATATTACATTTGATATTCTTTTACTGATGTTCAAACTTTTCAAGAATATAACTACTTAACTAATGATGAGAGTAAAAAAATAGTAACCTGTCTTTTGATCTTTAAAAAAACGGCATGTTTCCACAGACAATCCGATAGACCCAGAATTTTTTAAACCTGGAATTAAATACCGTGCTAACGCAAACCCGGGTTGTTTCCACAGAAAGCGTATAATCGGTTGGTATCCGATTCCACGCCTGTATGCAGTTGTGACCGGATGTCTGGAAAGTTGGCTTAGTACATTGTGGGTAAATAAACATCCGTCATGGTGGCTGGTACGATTTGCTGGTGGACGCATTTTATTGCGTTTTGGATAGTGTTTTTGCAGTTTAGTTTGGCACTGTCAGATGAAGCACCACAACCCTGGCAAAGGAAACATACCGCGACCTCACATCAGCTGTATCAGATTATTGAACCCTGTATGTTTCCACAGCACTGAAATGGGAAACTAACCCGCAAAGAACTACTTCAGGAGACGGGTACGATAATCAGATTTTTTGTGGCTATCGGATTCTGAAAAATCTGATACTGGTCTGTTTCCACAGGCTCTTCTATTGGAAAGAATCCGATAGACCCGGAATTTGGGGTTCTGTAGAAACACACCGATTAAGGAATATTCCAATGGAGTTCATTTGCTTCATTTATAATTATCCAGAATTTTATAAATTGGGGTGAGTAAGGGTGTGGGAATGACAGGGGACAATATACAAATATGTACTGATACGAGAGTCTCTGGTTGAAACTATGACGAGCCCGAGGTTACGTGGACTGTACTATTTTCCCGAGGGGCGCAGCCCCGAGGGAAAATAGTTAACAGTCAACGTAACCGAGGGCGTCATAGTTTCAAACAAAGACTCTCGTATCAGTATATATTTGTTTTATATCCGTCATCGAATTAACAGGGAAACTACACAAAGTAAAACAAAAAAGGAAAAGAAAATGTACTTACGGTACCCCTACGAGTGCGTGTGTGTTGCATGGCACACAGCTGCGCGATATTTTTATTTGCGGTACGGATAGGGCTACAATTCCATAAACGTATACTCTAGTTGGTCGAGTACCAATTTCATAAACCTATAAAACACTGATTTAATCCTCATTCGTATTTTGACTGGAATCAAAGCTCAAACTTGACGAATCTAATCCAGTGTTAGTCTGAAACTTTGCTAGACTTCCATACGGGTGTAGCACGCTATAATGTCTTAAAAAAATGGCGTACGGTACATTAAAACTGTTTATACTTCCCCACAAATTTTGTCTTCCTTTACAAAACACGTTTGGTTAAGATTTACTGGACTCAGCGAGCGTGCCAAATGGCAAACAGAGCACTGAAATATTTTTTTTAAAGCGTATTAAGACACAATTGCGACACATTTTTAACGTAGGGTGTTATTTTCTGACTTTTGTTACAAGCCGTGAATCTACTATTTGGGTTTTGACGTCATTATGTGTGACGTCAAAACCCAAATAGTCAACTATTTCTGAATTGACGTCACAAGGGCGACACCTCCATGGATCTAGTTGGAATATCATTAATCACATGATGCGCAATTGACCAACCAGGTATCAACAAACTTATAATGACGGATATAATGTGTAATTACTCATGCATGAATGACACTAAAAGGAGTCAAGTATACTTTGTATGGAAATGGTCTAATGATCTGACAAATAGTCTTATTAAGGAAGTTTGATAAATGACATGTGTCAAGGACTACAAAAAAATTTTCTGGACCATTTTTCTCCTAGATTGTGAGCCAAATAACTAATATATAAATTAAAGGTAAATACAGGGCTGTCAACCCTCCCGCTCACCGAGCTCATCCTCCCGCCGTCCCACCAATCTCCCGCTTCAACTTGGGCTGAAAATAATCAAGTAAACTATGCAAGAATTCTACTTTGAAAATCATGTGATGAAACACTGACTCATCCTAAAAGAACTACTGTCAGACAGATGAGACAGTAGACTGTGGCAGACATATCAGTTGTGCAGTTTTCATGGGATTTATTTCTATCGAGAGAAATGAAATACAGTTCATGCTTGATTCTCCTTAAGTAAACAAATTAAAGACAAATCCTTCCAGCTGGGAGATCCCCTCCAGCTTGTGTATAGTTGGAATACATTTCAACTCCTTTAGTTCATTACGCATTTTCAAGTGTTCCCAATCATGTCATTAACCTTTAATAGTGATGCAAATATTTACCTGATATGAGTTCATGATGGAAAACAATTCCTGTTGTAGTGGAGACAAAATCCTGTCTTTGTCAAGATCAAGAGCATTTGTTTTCTTCCAACGACTAGCAATCCTCTTTGGTATCTATTCGGCAAACAAAATAATGGGAAAGTTGTAAAGAAACAATACTGAATGACAGAGGAAGTGCTGTACCTCAATAGAACCCAATGCAACAAGGATTTAAGGTATTATTTGGAGAGATGAAGGGATTGAAAACAATCAACTACAGCATATTGCAGACACACTTAAATATGATAATAATCACAGCACCACATAAAGTCCATGAACATAAAATATTACTTTCTCTCTTATTAGCTAGAATTATTATCATAACTTACAATTTTCATAATTAGACATACCAGGTTCAATCATCACAATTTGAAAATTTCATGACAGTATTTAGTGAACCAATAATGATACTGATGTAATTGTTATTGATATACAAGGAAGCTCTGAAAACTGACTTTTAATATATGTTTTAAATGATATTTTCACATGGCATTTACATATAAATCTGGTTGACCTATTTTGCAGTCATTTTTCCCAAAATACTAAAATAAAAATAATATACCTCACACAAATGAATTAGTATTTTTGATTTGTGGACTGGCAACACTCTGCTTTTAAAGATTTTTTTCCATGATCATTTTTGTTTACAAGTACTGTTGATTACATATGTTCTAATGAAGGATCAAGAAACCCATACAAGAGATAGTAAGTGCAATGCATACTTGTCCACTTTGCAACTTTGGGTGATAGATTACCATTTTGGGACGATTTTTAAAAACTGGCATTCTATTGATATCTATGGCTCTAATGTATTTATTTGAAAAATGTAAATTTTCACTTATATGGAAACTTATTTCCCAAATTAGTACTTGTACAAGCAAGAGTTTTAAGTACCTGAAATTTGATTTCTAAAATGGCAAACTTAAATCTGTGAGTGGGTGCCCCCCCCCCCCTCTCAACCATCGCAAGCCACAATCTGACACTTTTCCAATGTCCAATGTTGTCCAATTGGTGGCTGCTACCTACATTGTGCACATGGCTATAGTTTAAAAAGTAAAATGCACAAATTAATACTTAAGCAGACAGCACAGTGGCTGCATTGCAGAGGTGGTTGTACTATGAGGTGGCTGCAATCACAGGTTTGAATACATACATTATGACAAGACTTTGACCTTACATGGAGGGTTTTGAAGTCATTTTCTTTGCTGATTTTCATTGGTGCCTGTTTTTGCTTGTCATCATACGCAGAACAGACGAGCCTCCTTAGAACTGGCCACTGGACATAAAAGGGGGAAAAAAACATTTTCTTGCATAGTAAAGTGTATATCATCAAAATGGAGTATCTCACCAAATCTGATTGAATATCTGACCAATTATATGAAAAAATACTGAATGATTACCAGAAAGAATATCTGTCTGTGGCATGTCTAAGAACATGTAATGCAAGTGCAAAAGAATTGTAAAATGAGTTTAAAGTGAATTTAATTCTTAAAATCTAACTTGCAATCACAATAAGTAAAATGGTAAAATGGATACAATTCCATCTTATTATTGGGTTGCAAAAATGTTCTTATCATAAAACCACAAAATTTTAATAATGGAAATTAGACAAATTGTCATACTTACATTTGTTTCCCATTTGTGAGGTTTTCCTTTGCTGACAAGATCAGCCAAATGCTCACCAATATCATGATCAACTCTCTTGTAGAATGGGTCTGAAGAATTTTACAAAACAATGCACATTATTAACAAATCCAATATGATAAATGATTATGTTCTTCACAGGAATGCACTAAAATTTGAATAGTACATCATTCTGTAACCTCTTGAAGCTAAGAATAAGGGTTTATTAGGGCCAATTCTTTGCCTAGAAAATTATTATTAGCTGATATTATTAAACAAGACACTACAATGTGAATGCTGCACAGTTGACATGTATACTAATGCCATCCACCACCACTTCTGTGGTAAGCAATACCCAGTATATCCTTCTTTATTAAGTTTTGCTGAAACATTTCTTTAAAAAATTAAATTAATGAACTCAACTCATGGACATGAATTATCAAGTGACAAGTTTCAAGTAGTAAACTATGGTTTCCCATCCTTCTGAATATAATATTTGATCTTTCAATGACTATGATCAAATAAACAATGAATAAACTTGTGGCAAAAACCCTTTATTTTATTTCCCTGATATTGCATTATGATAACTTTCAAATCCAATGACCTTTCACCTACTGAACCACTGGCCTCAAACTCTAATCACTGTATCTTTTCAAGGTCATATACAATGTTTGTTTGAAAATTTGAATGATGAACAAGTGCTTTCTTTCATAATGAAAACAGTTGTAAAAACACAAAGAATTAATACATACATATATATTCTTGATTAAGCCATTTTCTATAGCAATCATTGTCAATACTATGACAGATAAGTAGCTGTCAATTATAAATTAATTAATTTGAAAAATGTAACATTACCATTACTGTGCGTCTTGTCATCATCTACCTCAGTAGCATCATCAGACAAGGATTCTTCATCATCATCATCATCATCATCTTCTTCATCATCATCATCATCATCATCACCATCATCCTCTTCCTCCTCATCATCAATGCCATCATTGTCTTTGTCCCCTCTCCTCTTTGCTGTGTCACCTTCCTCATTTATATCACTCTCCAAGTCATCAGAATCAGCATCATTTGATTCATCATCCTGTTTGTCCTGGTCAATATCGTCCTCAAGTGCTGCATCATCTTCATTATCTATACCATCTTCCTCATCCACACTCTCTCCTCTTCTTCCTCCTACTCGTCCCTCATCCTCTTCCTCATCTATATATTATGGATAAGAAAAGTAACATAAAAGTTATTTCACCAATGCATCATGCTATTCAAAAAGTAGTTTTTGATACATAATGCCAACATGTGTCCTAATAAGAGAGTTATAATATGTACCTCCGCAACAAGCTTGCTAATTGGCTAGGCGTTCGTCTCGTTTGTCATCATGTCCTCACACGACCCACTTTCTTCAATCTCACCCATCATGACAATTTTAACACATGCGCTTCAACAGCAAGAATAAAATGCCTTCTTAGTACTCAAGCTTCATTTTCCCAAGGCCATCAGCCTCACACGTATCATGCCCTTCGTTCAACCTTCAAGCACACAGACAAAGGCTCCTCATGTCCACACAGTTGTAATTGAGCGCAGCCGCGACAACCGTCAACCATCCATTTGGACCAGCTATTGCCCATCTGTCGGACAACTCGCCCCCATCTGTGCTGTTCGACAACCTCACCCCTGTTCTGGACAAGGCTCCCGCCAGTTCATTTCTCAGCCGGTTCAGGTCTCTCCTCACTTGTTGTCGTGACAAAGTAGCCCTGTCTGTTGCGACCAACCTTGCCCCATCCTTGTCGGGACAACTGCCCATCTGTCGGACAATCTCGCCCCCATCTGTTGGCTGTTGGAGCAACCTCACTCCATTTTGCTCTTGGACCCAAGTCACAAACCTGCACAGTTATCATTCCAGGTCAGCGGTGTTCCACTTGTTGCTTCGTTTACCAAGTCGCACCATCTCGCATTGACACAACTTGCCCATCCCTCAGTTCTTGCGAGCACAACTCACCCCATCTGTTGCACATGTTCATGGACCAACAACTCACCCCAGCTGTCTCTGGACCAAGCCCTGAGTTCATTTCAGGGTCAGCGTGTGCCCATTTGTCGTTCCTGTTGCACAAGTCGACCATCTAGTTAGGACAAACTTGCCCCATCTGCTCCGCGACAACCTCACCCCCATCTGTTGCCTGTCTGCGAACAAACCTCACCCCATGTCCTTGGACAGTTCCCTGCACTTATGTTCAGTCTGGTCAGGTTCGTATCCATTTCGTCCTGTCGTTGAGCAAGTCACACTCATCCATTGGACAGCCTTGCCCATCTGCTCGGACAAGCTCCGCCCCCATCGTGCTGCTTGGACACAACTCACCATTCTCTATGGACAAGCTCCCCTGCAGTCCATTTCAGGTCAGGCGTCTGTCCCACTTGTTGCTTCGTTGACAACGGTTAACCGCTCTGTTGGACAACTCATGCGCCCTATCGTCCGGAACAACTCGCCCCATCTGTTGCTGTTGGACAACTCACTCCATGTCTTGGACAAGTCCCTGCAGTTATTTCAGGGTCAGGTTGTTCCACTTGTTGTTCGTTTACAAGTCGACCATCTGTTGGACAACTTGCCCATCTGTCGGACAACTCACCCCATCTGTTAGCTGTTGGACAACTCACCCCATGTCTTGGACAAGTCCCTGCAGTTATTTCAGGGTCAGGTTGTCCCACTTGTTGTTCGTTGACAAGTCGACCATCTGTTGGACAACTTGCCCATCTGTCGGACAACTCACCTCATCTGTTGCTGTTGGACAACTCACCCATGTCTTGGACAAGTCGCTGCAGTTATTTCAGGGTCAGGTTGTCCTACTTGTTGTTCGTTGACAAGTCGACCATCTGTTGGACAACTTGCCCATCTGTCGGACAACTCACCTCATCTGTTGCTGTCGGACAACTCACCTCATCTGTTGCTGTTGGACAACTCACCCCATGTCTTGGACAAGTCGCTGCAGTTATTTCAGGGTCAGGTTGTCCCATTTGTTGTTCAGTCAAGGGACAGGTTGTCCCTGTGGATGTTACTGCCACTAACGTCTGTGGTTATTACCTAGTCAACTTTGGTGGAGGTACTTGTGTTCTCCGAGCACAGCTCCAGTTGTTATTAGAAATAGGCATAACCAGAGTTGGTAATGCAAAAAAGCCATGTTCAACTTTATGCCAGTTTTCATAAACCAAAAGGAGTGATTGGACTTCACATTTATCTGGCAATGTATGTATGGACAAACATCACACATGTATTAAAGACACATGTGAACAATGGCCAAATTTAAAAAAAAAAATGTGAGCTAAATAATCCTCCATGCTCCCAGTTTCTTTGATAAAGTCTAAAAATGAAGCCCTGAAAAATTGCATTTCAGAAGAATTATTTAGAGCTTTAATAATTTGAAAATCTATAAGTACTCAGGTTGACCGGATTCACCTTGCCCATTTCCTCCCATAGACTACTATTTTATACTCCACCACATGATTGGGAACACTTGAATATGCCTCAAGAACCAAATGAGTTGAAATATATACCAACACACTAGCAGGAGTGGATCTCCAATCAGGGAGGATTTGTCTGTAATTTGTTTACTTAAGGAGAATCAAGCATAAACATAGGAGTATCTTAATTTTATTTGGGGACGATAAAAATAAGCCCCATAGAGAGCCATACAGCAGGTTTCCGTGCTACGAGTGATATTGACATTCTTTATTTCAGAATGAGCCAACGTTTGACTACGAGATTTTCACAGGAGAATCCTTGCATAGTTTACTTGATTCTAGAGTAGTTTCAGCCCAAGTTGAGGACATTGTCATTTACCTTTAACTTAAATGTATGTCTTTAAGCATCTTGCCAACTCTTAAATGCAAATTTATAACACAGCAGTCTGGTGGGGGGGGGGGGGGGAAGTGGGGCACGGCAAAACCAGATACTCTGAGATTTTCTCTTTTTTTAACTCTTTACACGTGGTATTCGCATCCATGCACTCCAAAACATTCACTTTCTCTTAACTCTTTGTGCGCGGGACCCTGATCCCTAGCGTGCGCAGTTAATTTCAAAGAGCGCTCAGTAATCGGAAAAGGAAATAACTAACTGACTTAACTAGCAATAACTTTGCACAAAATCGTTTTAGGACAAATGTCCTACAGCAAAGTTGAAGTACATTTTAGCAGACTCTTCTTAATGCATAAGGGATTTGAAATATACATCTGATATTTTGTAAAGTAATGGCTAATTGTAACCAACCACCATACATGTAGTTCTAAGTTTCGCTGCTTGAAAATATAGCAACTCCATTCAAATAATACAAGAGGGTAACCACAAGTTATAGATAAAAACCTGACTTGTAACAAGTTCATGAAAGAGATGAGTCACCAAATGGAAGTGAATGAAGAGATTATCAGTGAATACGCGTCTTGTTGTAATTGACTTTTCCAGTTCTTTTTAAAGTTAACTTGTGTCTTATCCTTTGTCTATTGTATCGACGAAAGCCGTCGATTGTATTTATCGGATTTTTTCTGGTTCCTTAAGAACCTAACATAATACCACCCGTACTTGAGATGTAAACAATACAAAGAGATTACTGCTAGTAATCCGGAAATCAGGTGTAATTCGGGTGAATACAATCGTTTCTACGTTTGAGCGTGAAAATGCGAATCCCGGAAAAAAAAAAAAAAAAACACGCTGCAG
>JZLH01S0012671.1:0-15101 GCA_001188425.1 Eucidaris tribuloides
GAATAGCGCCCCCATGTGTGACACTGAGAAATTTGATGGCGAAGTTTGTAGAGTTGTAGTGCTTTGCATGTGTACAAATTGTTAGAGTGATTTGTCAAAAAAATAAAGATTTTAAGGAAGGGGGGCAGCAATTGGCCCGCCCCCTTGGACGCGGAGAGCCGAAAATAGTGGCTTTAGTTAAGTGATACTTCAACAGCACAATTTGACATACAAGTACCTAGGGTGTTCTATAGGGTCTATCTACCCATCCTAATTGGGTCCAGCATTGAATGTAGTGTGGTTGCACGAAACTCATTCGGTCCGTGCTCCCCGTAACTAATATGATTTTATATCTGATTTGAAAAATATGAGCAATTTCTAAGCGTTTGAAAACTTTTTTTTTTTTTTTCCTGAAAAAAACTCCCCACCACTGTAGCACTCAAATCTCATAATAAGAATACTTAAACACCATTTTACAAGTGAAATTTTCCGTGAACGTAGCGTCTGATAAATATTTGTTCACCCAGGTGAACAAATTATATCTAAGTATTTCAGGAATTTGAGCAATTTTGAGCGTCCCGACTCGAACACTAACCTGTGTTAGTAAATGGGGGTGTTGTGTTGAGTCACGTGGTGTTACGCGATTATGACTTGTAACAGTACATATTTGATGTTAATTTAGTGAAAATGACATTAGTATCAAATGTATCAGTTCTGTGGTGTTTCAAGTACTGTTAAAATTAATACTTTTCATGATTTTTTTTTTAGATATCTAAAAATAAATATAGAATTGTATTGCGCTCAAAACGAATTTTAGTTTTACTTTAGATCATTCTCAATGAATATCCAAAATGCCTCAAATACTGCTTTTTTGTGAATAAAACACTTGTCTTGAAAATTTGGACGATATAAGGAAGAAAAGAACTAAAGTATGTAACAAGAGGTTAGCGCCCCGTCGCGTGGTTTGCGTAAATAATTGGGGAACGCGCTTGCGCGCGTATAATGTTTCTCCCGCGCGCAGTTTTGATATTAAGAGCGGAGTGTCGGTTCGAGCATACCGCTAGCGTTAATTTACCGCGTTGTTGTTATATTTGTTCAATTATTGATCCAATTGTTGTAACTTATAATAATCGAAACATTAACGCTGTCATACAAATGTGACATTAATTTGTGTTATTGTGAGTTAGGTTCGGTCACATTTGGTCAGGAAGGAGATATTTATCGCTACATTGTGTGGAATACGTTAACGTGTAGCAATTATAGTATGCACCATTGTAGTTTGTTATATGAATATTCCGAACGTGCTGTGTGTATATATGTATCTCACGTTCGAGGTATTATCTTGGCATGAAGTGTATGTCGTAATTGAGCAAGTATTTAGGTAGATGATCAAAGGAATAAATAACGTTGGAACGAAATACGTATTCGATAACAGTTGGAAAACTTAACGTGACGTTACATCGTGAGTTTATGCATGGAATAACGTCCATTGACGTGTGTAATATGTCATGACGTAAATATTATTGTTGAAATTCATGAATATTGATGTTACCGTAGTTTTAATAGCATTGGTATACGTCACTGACGTGTGTAATATTGTTATTTCCGAGATATATCATTGAGTTTAATGAATATTAGAAGTATTTGACAACCGTCTAATGGGATGACATAATGGAACGTCGCTGTATTATATGTGTATGAAATTCATGAATATTGAAGTATGATCACCGACTATTGGTGAAGAAATGAAGAAGCACAATGGTTAGCTCGCTGTATTATATGTGGTTTGAAATCAGTGAATATTGGAGATTGACACCGACTATTGGTGAACACAAATTGTTTAATGTCGCTGTACTAAAGGTGTGTGATCACACGTTTGTTATTAATGGAATATGAAATAACACTGTAGTGAATGTAAGAACTTTTGAGATGTATCAAAGCTCCAGGATAAAATTGTGTAATCTGCTGTAGTTTCTATAATATAGTGAGAAGATCGTGTGCGTTCATCATGCGACGTCCAACATGTCGAACGCGAAAAAAGAAGTCTAAGAAAACTAAACCGGTGAGACCACTTACTCCGACTCAGATAGACACTACTGAGTGGCGGTTATTACATTCAGTCGAGACGTATTTGCAAAGTGCGACGAAATATATAATGTTGCGCAACAAAAAGCTAAGGATTGTATAGCGCAACAGAAGCTCGAGTTGCGCACCAGTAGCTGTCGATGTTGGCGCTACAGAAAGCTGAGATGTTGGCGCAACAGAGCTAGTCGATTTGCGCAAACAGTAGCTGTCGATGGCTGGTGCAACAAAAAGCTGAGGATGTTGGCATAAAAAAAAAAACAGTACAGGAGCTTGTCGAATGTTGCGCAACAGAAAGCTGAGGAGTGTTGCGCAACAGGAGCTGTCGAGTTGCCAAACAGAAGCTGTCGATGTTGGTGCAACAGAAGCTGAAGGAATGTTGGCACAACAGAGCTGCGAGTTTGGCGCAAAGAGCTGTCGATTTGGCGCAACAGAAAGCTGAGGATGTTGGCGGCTAACCATAGCTGTCGATGTGGCACAGAAGGCTGAGGTGTGGCGCAACAGAGCTGTCGATGTTGGCGGCAACAGAACTGAGATGCTGGCGCAAACAGGAGCTGTCGATGTTGGCGCAAACAGTAGCTGTCGATGTTGGTGCAACAGAAGCTGAGGATGTTGGCTACAACAAGCTGTTCCGATGTGGCCACAGAGGCTAGTCGATGGTTGTGCAACAGAAGCTGAGATGTTGGCACAACAGTAGCTGTCGATGTTGGCAACGAACAGAGACTGTCGAGTGGCGCAACAGTAGCTGTCGAATGTTGCGCAACAGAAGTGAGATGTTGGCGCAACAGGAGGCTAAGGATGTTTTGGCAGCAACAGGAGCTGTCGATGTTGCGCAACAGAAGCTGAGTGTTGGCACCAACAGATGCGTCGAATGTTGTGCAACAGTAGCTGTCGATGTTGGCGGAAAAAAAAAAAAAAGAAACACAAGAAAGCTAAAGGATGTTGGCGCAACAGGAGCTAAGGATTTGGCACAACGAGCTGTCGATGTGGCGCACAGTGCTGTGATGTTGGCGTAACAGATTCGAGGAATGTTGGCGCAACAGAAGCATGAGATGTTCGCACAACAGAAACATCTGTGTTGTATGCTACATGTTCAATCAACCTGAGGACACGGCTGCCGACGTGATGAGAGAGTGTGTCAGGTTTTTCCATGATCAAGGGACGGCCCTCCATGAGTTGTGTGGCCAGGTTTTCCATGGATCAGGCGACGGCCTCCTGATGGACCAGTTTCCAAGCGACCGAATATGGATCTGGACCGGCCTCCAGAGTGACACTATTTCCAGCTCAGACGAGACAATGAATCTCTATATCCGATTGTCTACTCTCATTATCATAACACTCGAGTGCTGAGAGTTGTACTTAACGGAACAGCACATGTTATGGAGAAGTGCAGTGAAGATCAATCTATGTACAAAGTTTTAACATTGATTTATTTACGAGTGAATATGTCTCGGCCAGTGTAATCACTATCAGTTGAACTCAGCACCCTGTTGTCGGACAGCTTGCACGATATATCGAAGGATCAAGCGTTGCGAGTATATAGCTTTGGGGCAGTCAATCGGAGGTTCGACTAGTCGACAGGAACAACGACAGGACATCGAATGCTGAGGATGGAGTCGTCGAGCCGCGAACATCTAGCAGACGATGATCGATCGTTCTGGAAAGACTTATTTGTTCACGATTATTATTTTTGACTGCTGGAACAATGAACATTAATTGAACAGCTGTAATAAAAGAAATATTTATTTAAGAAAAATAATGAAATGATTTTTTTTCTTTCAGTTCGCGAAGATCTAACGATGGTAAATGTGGCTTGTATATCTAATTAATTAAGTGGCAATTATTCACTGGCAACGTGATTTCGATTTTTTCAAGTGATGAAACGTTTATCTGGTGATAAATTCGGATTTTTTTTTTCGGAAGTTATGATAAATACGCGTAAGAAATGCGACAAGTTACTACTTGTAATGCTCCGTTATAATTTAATGGATAAATGTGTCTACTTGAAATGAAATTGAAGTATTTGACGGGACTCAAATTATAAGGAGGAGCAGGTAACAAGAGGTAGGACGCCCGTGCGCGTGTTTGCGAAAATTGGGAAACGCGCTGCGCGTATAATGGTTTCTCCAGCGCGCAGTGTTGATAAATTTAAACGGACAGGAAGTTGCCGGTCGAGCTAACCGCTAGGCGTAATTACCGCGTGTTGTTTATATTGTTCAATTATTGATTAATTGTGTTAACATTATAAGAAATAACGACAATTAACCTGTTCATACAATGGTGACTATAAATTTGTGTTATTGGAGTACGGGTCGTCAGCAGTATCAACAAAATATTCATAATTAATGACAGGATGTATATAACACAATTAAATGCAAAACCCATCCATAAAAATTAAACGCCAAAGGCAGGAGGAGTGTTGAGGTCCACTGCGGTGCGTTCGTTATTCCGAAGGTTCGAATATCCGAAGGTTCGTTATTCGAAGGTTTGTTTATTCCGAAGGTCCGTTAAGTCGCGAAAGAAATTTATGATTTTGTAGTCCGAAGGTTCGTTAGTCCGAAAACGAAATAGGTTCGTTATTCCGAAGGTTCGTTAGTCGCGAAACTGAAAAAAGTTTCGTTTACCGCGAAGGTCGTTAGTCACGAAAAACAAAATAAGGTTCCTTATTCCGAAGTCGTATCCGAAATGTAAAAAGGTCAGTTATCGGCGAAATGAATAAAATTTTCAGTTCGCACTTATACGCTTGCATGCCTGTTCGATGAGATACTTAATAGCTCAATAGGCTGAAATGGAGCTTAAAATATCCAATTTAAGCATATACAAAACACTATTTCAAGCCTTGACATCAAGCGTTGAGTAACAAATTGATTTTATAAAAAAAAAGTGCTCTGTAAAATGTCTCGATTTTATGGTCTGAGTAAATAATTAATGTTTTGCTCGCGATAACGCACTCGCATTATTTGATTGTGACTTATTATATACATGTATCCATAAAGTCTCAAAAAATACACTTTCAGTCTGATTGCAAAACTTAATCAGCTAGACTGCGCGCTTGCATTGATTAGTGAGATATGTATACTTCTATATGAGTTCTACAAACTACTTAAAATCCCGCTTTCATAGACAGCTTTATCAAAAAATTCGGCATCGCGCGAGCGCAAAATTAATTGTAAAAATATATTAACCCATCATCCTATCATAATTACAAAGTGCTTAAAATTCCAGTTTTCAGGCCGCTATATCAACAAATTCGCGCTCATTAAGGCGCTATTGAATATTAAATGAAGATAATTCATCCTTCGCATGAATTCCTAAATCCCTTAATTGCCGCCTTTTTCAGATCGGAATATAAAAAAAATTCAAGCTCGCGATTTGGAAAGAGGAAAATTGAAATAAGTTATCCTTTTCATATGAATGACAAAATGTGCTTTGAATGGTCCCGTACGCTAGGTGCCCCCCCCCCAAAAAAAAAATCAGCTCGCGCTTACGACGCTCGCATCAATTATTAAGTGGATCCATAATCCTCTTCACAATTTTTCTATACATAAGATGCTTGAAAATAGTGTGTAACTGACCCTTTTCCAGAATCAGAATATAGAAAAATTTCTCGCTCGCCTCGCGGCTCGCATTATCATGTAAGGAAGATACCCACTCCTTTCCTGATTACAAAAATGAGTAGTGTCCGTTTTAGGTCTAAATCTCAATTTTTTGCGCTCGCATCAATGTTTAGTAACGTACGCTATCCTGTGCATGATTACAAAAAGTGCTTAGAATGTCCAGTTTTAGTCGAAATCAAAATTTTCAGCTCGCCCTTACGCGCTTGCATTATGATTGTTGAAACATGTATCTCTATCATGGGTACTGCAAACAGTCCTTAACAGATCCCTTTCGATCAGGCCAGTATAGTAAAAAATAAATGTACATACACAATAAATTGTAATAGCGAAATAAGTGTGTCTTGCAAAGAAACAGGGGCAGCGGACTCCGCCGGCCCACCCATTCCAAAAAAGCTGCTATCGATGGCCCTGCGGACTGGCATGTTTGCCCCGCCCCCCCCCTCAGCCAAAAAAGGGATCGACGCCCCTGTTAGAGGTCTTAAATCGCTCTATCTGGTCCGAACAATCCCCCCACACGCCACCCCCCCCGCGCAGAGGCGACATTTTTTTAGGTTTGAATGTAAACATTTAATCAAGAATGCAATCTTTTAGTAGAAATTTTGAACTTGGACAAAAACGATTCAAAATGCACGCAATACCCTCAGCAGAAATTTACAGGTCTGGCAAATGAGAGATAAACATGAATATCGATTCTTGCATGAAAATGAACTAGCCCCAAAGGCCTATATCACCGCTTTGATAAGAACTATCTGCGTATTACTCGCCCCTGGTCAGATCAGCCCCTTCCCACCATCATAAATGAAAGCAGCAACGGTGATTCTACCCCCCCCCCCCTCCACCATTCTGCCCCTTCGCGTTCCCTGGCTCGCCACAGATATTCAAGTTCGGAAGCTAAAGAAACCTTTATTTCATTTTTTGACTAACGAACCTTATTTCGCTTTTCGATAAACGAACCTTCGGAGTAACGAACCTTATTTCGTTTTCGGATTAACGAACCTTCGCAATAACGAACCACTAATTTATTTTCGGATAATGAACGCTTCGAATAACGATCCTTCGAATAACGCCACATAGATCGATTAACGAAACGCGCTTTTTCGTTTCGGACTAACGAACATCGAGTATAGCAAGTTACGTTTCGAATTACGAACCAATTCGGAATAATAAACACTTCGGAATAACGAACCTTCTCGCGTAACGAATGTAAACCGTCCCTGCAGAGGGCATAGTCCATGTATCGTTTCCTTTTCTCATTTGTATTATTTCTGTGATCCTAATTTTGTATTTTTGTATATTTGTCGCGATGGGCTAAAGGATCTGTTTTGCAGCTATTCTGACTCTATTTGCATATTCATACGCCAAAGATTTGCATTGTAAACATGTAAATGATAATAGTTTGGTTTTCGACACTGGATAACCTATGTCCTTTTATGACCCAGCGTCGAGAGCCAAGCTATTAATTATTTATCTTGGCCGAAACGCAAAAATAGTTCATTCGTGTAAATGATATGTTTTTACTTACATCTTTGAGTGTCACACAATTATTCTGTTGATGCTTGAAACGTGGATATTAGGCATATCATTTTTGCCATAATATGAAGAAATTAACTAAGATATATAACAAAATATGTGTTTCTCTTCTCAATCTCGCCTTACATAGTTTTGTGCTACAATTTTATTTGTAAACTTGATGATACATTCACTTAATTTATTACTTGATAACTTGTCTTTCTCAATTTAGCCAAAATATTTAAAACAAATACCAAAAGGTTCCAAATAATGATTTTTTTTTCACAAAGGATGACCATAATTTGAATATCATGAAGTCATAGAGTCATCCAGTCAATTGGAGAATTATTCTCATTTGACACTTCAAAGCATAGGTCTAGACCAAAATGTGATCAAACAATTGGATTGAAATATATTAGATTTGTATCTTTCTGTAATACCTACAATGTACCGATTTACATAAATTTGCCTAAAAAAAATACGTGGGACACCTTTTAACTCTGGCAAAATTGCTAATTGTTTTATAGACATTCTCATCTAATATATCAATATTGACTACAGGATTATTTCAGGAGGTGCACGGACCCCCCCCCCCAACTCTATCCACTAAACAATTGCAATATTACATCCTAGCATACATAATTTGCGAGCAATATGGTAATGTAAATTAACAGATCAGTACATTAAGGAATACAAGGTGAACCCAAGAAAGCTGGAGGGTCGTAAAAAGACCACCAAGAAACAAGTAAAAACTGGAACTAGAAAATTATGGGGTACGTGTGTTCTTCTATCCTTTCAATCTGCTGATGCTGTACCCCATGTGCAGTGTATTAACATGTGGTCAACTACTTTGGGGGACTATTGCTTAGGAAAATTATAATCACCTTAATCACCTTAATAGTACAAACTATCCAACGTTACTATACTTCTTATACTCTACTCTCTCAAAACATAAATCCGCCTATACGGGCTCTCGTCTATAATTTTTTGCTATTTCAACATATTATAACAATAAGTAGCCAGATACAAAAATCACGACGTGACGCCATCAAGTGACGAAATCGCCTGACGACAACAAACATGAAACAAGAGTTCATATGATTGAATACCTGTGCATTTCTCTGTTTTGTTCTCCAACGGCTTTCTTCCTCCCCGGGCAACAATTATATATTTCAAGGAGTGCCTTACGATATCTCGCATTCGATATATCGTAAATAAAAGGGTTTATCATAGAGTTCATAAACGTAAGAGTTTTAAGTATTGCAATGGCTGGTATGGGGATAATGCACCCCGCTTATTATAATTAGACAACTCCCACTGGGAGACACAATACATTGGCGTAAGAAAGAGGAAGAAAAATGTACCATTAATGATGACCATTCGAGAGACATTGCGAATATAGCGGGAAGAAAGCGCACTGCTAGCACTCGGTAAATTTCTTTTACTTCTAATATAAGTTTGAAGCCGTTGTACACTAACAAAACGTACAACACAACATTAACGTAGAAGGTGATGAAAAAAGGAATGGCCTTGACAATCAATCTTACGATGATGAAGGCAAAAGAGTATGCTAGACATATTGCGATTACAGGTGGGTAGTCCTTATACGGATGCACGTCTGGCCACATCACACATTCATAATTCATCTCGGAATACGAAGGCACCAGTAGGAGAGCGATTCCCAGACTGATAATCTAGGTGCGTGCGTGCCCGGGAGGAGATGCCTCGATGGATGAGAGGTTTACAGAGGGCGTAGTACATTTCTATCGTCACCAAGGTGATGTTGACAATTGAAGCGAAAATTGTACTGTCCCAGATGAAAAAGTATATGATACATCTAACGCGTCCTATACAGGACTGAAATCACCAGCAACTTCGGAGCCGTGATGAAGCCAAATGTCAAACGATGTGACAACAGAAAGGAATAACAAGTCAGCGGTTGCCAAGCTGACGAGGTAATGATTAGTAGGGGAGGTTCGTTATTCCGAAGGCTCGAAACGTACCTTCGGAGTAATGAACCTTATTTCGTTTTCGGACTAACGAACATCGAGGTATAGGCAATTTACGTGTTTCGGAATTACGAACCTTCGGAATAACCAACCTTCGGAATAACGAACCTTCGGAATAACGAACTGTAACCGATTAGTAGTGGTTCGCATACTGGGTATTCTTGCGACAGTCACCCAAAAAATGCAAGTTGGCAACGACTCCAACAACAACAATTATAAGCATCGGGTAGGATAATTAGGTGATTTCGATTGCATCCTTAAGGCAGGTTAATAGTACACGTCCTACCTAAAAATAGAAACGCTGACACACTCTGGCATGTCGTAGGAGGAAGACAGATCATAACTAGAATTGGTCGAAATATTCACAGTATTCGTAAGACCCACTTCTTACATGTGATGATCGTTTGTGTACTCTAACAAACTATACAGCTTAACCATCAAGGGCCAGAATCAATAAGTGTCGTTCCCTAGCATTGTACATTAATATTTAAAGGGAGAAGAAACCAGCAACTAACAGGCATGAGTTACGAAAAAAATTGAGTTCTTTCAAACCAATCAGATCGCACGTGCACTGGTCTGGAGCTGGCCATGCGTGACCGATGCATGCCACGCGATGTGTGTTAGTCGCGTTTTATCCTGGGACAAAACTTGCAAAGACGTAAAATAAACACAAACTAACTAATTTATAGGGCCTTGCTGAGGGTGAGTGTCACACAGTACCCCTTATTTAGGCTGTCTTTATCACTATGTACCATCATTCTCACAATACTCACTATGTCATTTTTGTTCTTAACTTATGCCTTTTAGTTGCTGGCTCCTTGAATAGAAAGATTAAAAACCTCCCAGATTTTGTTTTTTTTCAGCTGAGAAGGCCGATCGAGGCACACAAATAGTTTTTGTTTGTTTACTATAACATTAAAGGACGCACAAGTGGTAGAAAAATGGTTCCTACTAAAAGCGATTTGTCACATAATTGAAATCTGCAAACTTATAGTGTAGGGTAAATGTTATGCTACTTAATAACATAAAACGCCAGTCACAAGGCGGTACAATATACGTTGGCGCAAGAATGAGAAAGACAAGCATAATAATAGGCCTATTGACGATAACAATTCGATAGACTTGGTGGGCGGATGTACTTAAAGGAATGTGCACTGCTTGCTCTCGGATTTTTTTTTTTTCAGTCCGCAGGTTGATGCCGTTTTCAATTAACAGAGTGTACGGCACAACATTAATAACCACAGCGATAAAAGTGCATGGTTTGAACAACGGGTTTTTCACAATATGCGTCAGATTTTGCGTGTCAAAATCAGATTAAAGGTATAAACAAATATTTTATTATAACATCCAGCCATCAATCAAACACAAACATTAATCAATTTTCACAACAAAACACAATCAGGGAATAACCGCAATATCGATAATCATTGTTACATTCACAAAATCACAGCAACAGTCAAAATCTAAGTCCAAACGCAAGAATAACTCGATGACAATAGTATGTTTTATTCTGACTGTAGAACAAAAACACTAATTTTCCTATCGTAACATGACATAAATCAACAGTACTATCATGGTGTCTCGATCATTTTTTTTTTCGTTCTTTGATCAATCAAATTAAATAATTGCATTGTCAGAACTGTACAACATCTACATGCACAAGACCTCACACTACGAGGACAAGTGAAGAGTTTCATGGCAAAAGCCAATAGACGCCATTTTTATTTTTTCAAAAATGGTAAGCAAAATGTTAAATAGCGAGAGGGCTACCTGGAGTACATTTTCATTTTTTTCTCCAAAATTCACTTTAACGTCTATTTTCGTGATTTCGAAAACACGGTTTTATGGCAAAACCCCCAAAACGCAACCTAACTTTTATGTCAAAACCCAATATATCCACTTAGCCAATCAGCGTGCATATCATTCCCAACATGGCGGCGCCCTTAAATCTCTACAGACGCGCAGTGACCCAAGGCAGATCAAGTGCATGATAGTATTTTTTTTTTTAATTCACCCAACCTGGGATTTGGTGATTTTGAATAAAAACATGGTTTCATGGCAAAACCCAATATATGCACATGACTTTCATGTCGAAGCCCAATATATCCACTCGGCCAATCAGCGTGCATATCATACCCAACATGGCGGCTCCCTGAAACTCTACAGTTGCAAAGTGACCTCAGGCAAGCCAGGCACGCGCTAGCATGCAGTCCACGGGGAAAAAAAACATTGATTAGATGCTCCGTTTCGCCTCTTTGATCGGAATTCAATATGGATGTATGGCATTTTGCAAGGAAACGATTTATGAATATATGCCATTTTGCCATAAAACTGCAATTAAAGCAATTAATTTTGGTAAAATGCCATTTATGTAGATTTATCTAAATTTGCCACTGTAATTGTTTCATTACAAACATTTAACCTGAGTTGAGTTTTCTACCACGCTCTTTATTTGCACAGTAAAAAATGCCTTTTACCTCAGTTTGCCTAAAATGGAAATACATGTATTGGGTTTTGCTATGAAACCCTTCAAGTGGACCGCCTCGTCATGATCGTCAATGAAATTACAACTATAGGGGTCATTTACTATTAAAATAGTACCCGAAAACAACGACATGTTTATATATGCAGATGAAGCAAAGCAAATAATAGTCATTTTGAAATTGGGATTTTAACTTTATTTTGATTAAATTAAGGGGATCTAATGCCCACAGAGACCGCAAGAGAATGGGATGTTTTCCGCGCTGCTTCAGCAGCGCAGCCAATGATGGACAATGCAATAACACACAGTTTTTTGTGGAAGGGGAAAAACTTATATAAGTCAGTACCCAAAATAGACATAATATAGACGGGAAGGAGAGGGTTTAAGACTTTATTGCTGTAGCCGAGATAGCAATCAAACACATGTATACATTCCGTCCGTTCGTTGCTGTTCCTTCCCTTTAAAGAGGTTGGATGTCATGGTTTTCCATCTTTCCCTGTTCAGTGCAATCTCACAACATTCATTTATCTTCCTGCCCGTCATCTCCTCAATATTTTCAAGCCAACTTTTCCATTTTCGACCTCAGTCTCTCTTGCCTACGATTTTTCCCTCCATAATTTTCTTTTGCAAAGATTCGTGTCTTCTGGTATGGCCATAATGCTAGAGTTACGTTTTTTGATATTAACATTTCTTTCCGTGTAAGATTCATGAGTTTCAGGACCTCATCGTTTGTTTTCCTCTCTTTCTAGGATATTCTGCCCATTCTACGATACGTCCACATTTAGAAGGCCTTTACTTTCTTTTCCATACTTGAATTTAACGTCCATGTCTCACTGCCATACGCGAAAATGGACCAAACATAGCAATCGAATACTGCAACTTAAGTTCGGGTTGGCAAGAAGTATACATTATATCAGATGATAGAGTAACATGCAATATACAAAAATAGCAATGCACGCACAAGGAAATCATTATGTAAATGAACAAATTATACGCATGTTTAAATTTTCTGGATCTGCAATCAAATCCATAAACTTGGTGAAAAACTAAATCTATAAATGATAAGACTTATTTCAAAAAGAAAAGAAATACCCAGTTTTATATAACTTTGTTTTTTTAATTCATGGAATTGAAAGCATTTATTTGCATATCTATACCAGATATTTATACCATGAAATTACATTTTATATATGCATATGGTATGTATAAGTGATGCCAGCACCCTGGTCCCCTGACATGTCTCAACCTGTTTATTTTTTATAAGTCGGCAAGTCAACCTTTGCTCTGTATTCTAAAGGTGGTTTCTACACGACCTCCGCCGTGCGATGTTCAATGTTTCGCAAATGTGCGCGATGCTTCTCATAGAGAAAAGTATGACTTCTGTCCTGAAAAGAATGTTCAACATGTTTGTTTGTATCTAGCTTGGCACCAGCTTTTACCAATGTAAGTACCAACACAGTGATGTTTTTTTAATTGATTTCACATGTTTAATAAAGGTGTATACAACATACATACCTTTATTCCTCTTAGTACTTACCTAATGGTACTGTTGATTAATTATCCATGGGCTGTTTAGGGGCCTCAGGTGCGTGACGGGCCAGAACCACTATCATGCATCACTTAAAATATTAAAATAATTCAACAGTCAAAATTTAGACATATAGTAACATTTTTTTTATATTAATTTGTATAATGATTTTACTGTCTACATGATCACAACGTGATATTGGTATGGGGGCGATATAGCCAGCTTAGGGAAGATATCACCACAGCCTATGACAGCACCTATGACTACACGTTCTTTAATTTGGCACATGTATCCCTCAAAATATATACTACTAATAGTGGAGCAGATAACCCTAACAATCGTTCGGTTGATGATACAAGCATGAAATTTGGCACAAATGTAGAGTTAAGATTGCTCTTTCAGAAAAAGATCCTGGCCACGAAAAATTCCAAGATGGCGGCCAGATGACATCAGGTTTTTTGTTGGATATGTGTCAAAATTGAGTAAAATTTCAACTTTGAACTTGAGTGAAAGAAGACTCATAGGAAGCTGAAGGTCAGCAAAAGGTTAAAGGTCAGAGGCAGGGGTCAATGACCTTTCTGAGCACAATGTTAAGTTTTTGAGCAAGTTTTTATTAATTTCCATAACATTGCCCTTTTTTGCACAATTGTGACCAAACTTGGATAGCAGATGTCTCATAGGAAGCTGAAGGTCAAATAAAGGTCAAAAGGTCACCTTCAGGGGTCAATGACTATTTTAAACCCAGGTTAATTTGTTTGGGCAAGTTTCTGTTATGGCCCATAACTTGGTTCCCATTTGCACAATTGTGACCGAACTTGGGTGGTAGATGTCTGATATGAAGCGGAAGGTCACCAAAAGGTCAAAGGTCACTGTCAGGGGTCAACGACCTTTTTGAGTCCAATGTTTATTTTGGGTTAAGTTTTTATGTCCCATAACTTTGCTCCCATTTGCACAATTGTGGCCAAACCTGGCTGGTACCTGTCTCATAGGAGGCTGAAGGTCAGTAAAATGTCAAAGGTCACTGGCAGGGGTCAACGACCTTTTTGAGCCCAATGTTATTTTGGGGGGCAAATTTTTATTATATCCCATAACTTTGCCCCCATTTGCACAATTGTGACTAAACTTGGGTGGTAGATATCTCATAGAGAGTTAATATCTCCGAAACGTCAAAGGTCATTGGCAAGGGTCAACGACCTTTTTTAACCCAATGTTAAGTTTTTTAAGCAAGTTTTTATTATCTCCCATAAAAAGAAAGAAAAATCTTGGCCACAACAAAATTCCAAGATGGCAGTCATTTTCCAAGATGACTGCCAGATGATTACATCATTATGAGATATTTGCCAAGTTTTTGTTGAATGTGTGTCAATATTGAGTAAATGTTAAGATTTTTAGACCTTTTCCCTTGCCGACAGTGAATATATTTATAAAAAAAAACATCGGATATGGCTGCCTTTTCTGAGATGGCCGCCAAATACCGACGTCATGCAACTACACATATCGTCATCGATACGTCAAGATGTTTGATTGATCCAAACACTTCTATGTTTTTGGCCACCTATGATTCAGAAAAGCTTATGGCATAATTTTGTGTTAACCCCTTTATTCAATAAAAGTAAAAATAAAAACTGAACAAGGTAACAGTATTCCACCAAACAATCTCTTAACAATCTTTTACAAACTCTTCAAATGACATAACATAGAGCTGAATAAAATGTATACTCCAGGAGTCTAGTTGATCCAAAAATATATTTAAAACAATCATTTAACCCCCCCCCCCGCCCATGTATCTACATTCTTCAACCTTGAACATAAAAGTTGATTGGTCCACTGCATGAAAAAAAAATCAAGATTTAACACTGATGCAATTAACGTA
Organism: Eucidaris tribuloides; assembly: GCA_001188425.1. NCBI lineage: Eukaryota > Metazoa > Echinodermata > Echinoidea > Cidaroida > Cidaridae > Eucidaris > Eucidaris tribuloides. The sequence continues at coordinate 15,080 of JZLH01S0012671.1, forward strand.
CTAAATCCGCTTCCCCAATCTT
>JZLH01S0012671.1:23034-35240 GCA_001188425.1 Eucidaris tribuloides
AGAACTCTATAATTCTGGACAAAAAGCATTAAAATACCTGAAAACTAAAATGACACACTTATCCATTGGAGTAGATGCCTGACATATTTCCGGTTGAGATTTACAGTAAATGCGCCCTGTCATAAGTTTAATCAGTCTTCAGTCAACAGATTAATGTACCATGCAAAATATAATATTTCAAGTGACCATACTGTATTAAGCTACATTTGCACTTCAATTGTATAATAATGAATGACAACAACAATGTACACTGTAACAAATCAATGACATATTTCTTAAAACAGCAATAAAAAAGAAACACTCAAAAGGATTGGGATGGGGTATACTGTTCATGTGAATAGCGTGCTGCAGCCTGTAAAATGTACTTCATGGGCAAGTATCTGTAACTTTTTAATCTGGGTTAATATAAATTTTAATGAAGATGACGATATGATGATGACTATGATGATGATGATAAAAATAATAATAATGACAAAGAAACATTTCTGTATAGCATATAACCCCAAGGCATATAATTGCACATTTCTAAGCGCTAAGCTCCAATTTGCGCTTTAATTTGCACTTCATCCTTCTTCTTCCCCTACCCCTCTATTTTTCCTATCAAGTAAGGCTGTCCAGACCATCCTTGCTATGAGAACATGGCCCCCAAATCTCATTTCTTAAAGTAATTTTATCTCCCTTTATTTTCTTTTCGAACAACTCCAGCAATGGAGAACATAGTCCATGATTCATATCCGTAAATAACCACGAAATCTATATAACTGGTCATAACCCTGATCCCTTTTTTATTGCTTAATTTTCCGTTCCTTGGAATGTAGATTAACTTAACTTTGTGAAAACGCATTCTGCTATGGCGATGAATTTCCTTACTTGCCTATCCACCTAGCATATTAACTGATTCTGACCCCAGCCCAAGTACTTGAAGGAAGAAACCTGCCTTTGAATTTGATCTTCTACTCGCAACGCGCATTTAAAGGACTTTCCTTCCTTGAAATGATTATCTCTCTGCAGTTGATAGCTTACCCTTTTCTCTCACTTTCCACAACCAGTACCTCAAGAGGCCTCTAAAGATTAATCTCTCTTGTATCTTTCAAAAAGCACTGCATCATCAGCACACCTAATGTTTGTTATATTGTATCCTCCAACATGAGCATTCCTGGCTTCAGCGTCTTTAACAAAGCTGAGCTTTTCTGGCCCAAATTTAGGTGTTTGTCTTTGTCTTGCTCTCAGCAGAAGAACCTGAAGAATTATACATGTAACATGACTCATGCGACAGATCGTTCAGTGATGTCTACAGTCACGTTAGTCAACACCATCTGATTTCTTGAGAAAAGCAATGGAGATAAATCTACTCAAATCCTTTGGAAATTCCCCATCTATATATATATTCTTTATGACGTTGATTAATTATAGAAGCTATGATCCATGAAAATGACCAAGAGAATTCAACAGACAAAGCTGCTCAATGATGAGAAGTTGCTTGGCAAACTGAGTGCCGGAGATGTGCCAGCCCAGGAACATATGTCATATTCCATGATGGATGTCCAGAGATGCTGTACTACCATCACCTCTTCAGTTCCTTGGCATGGAACAGATATCAAGTCACAACTACAGCATGTTGTATCCAAGCTAGATCTTGCTATGACCCTGTTACTACATTACAACTGATTTTGGCTAAGACAAGGCAGAATGCCAAGTCCATGGGCATCCCAAGTACCAAGAAACTTCATTTGCTATGTCTAGAGGGTTGTCTTTATTTGCCGAAAAAAGGGGAGAGAAAGTTCATTGATATACTCCATGAGAATGGAATCAACAACTTGTATGATTATCTGCCCACCAGTGTGAAAAAAATGTGATTAAGACCAGATGAGGAATGAGGGGCAATCAAATCAGGGGATATTCCAGGGTGAAGAAGTTCTGAACTACGTGAAGTATTTGTGCCAATGTCAAACCAGAGTCCTTTACTGAAAACTCCACTCCTCCAGCTGTCTCTTGTTAAATATAATCGGCAACCCGCTCAATCCAGTCGCACATGAACAAAGAGTAAACCTGGCTGGAAGAGATGTCCGTGTGTACATGGTAGTCTGAGTACCCTATTATGCAACACACTAAAGAGAAGACAACTTTTTGAGCATTACAATACTGCTACTTGTAATCAGAGACCAGGCTCATTCTGTTGCAACCATTAAACATACTATGTAAGATTTTCAATACATTTCCTTTCTTAAATCCAGATCTAATACCAGTCATAACAGCCAATAAACCACTATTTGCAAATGCAAAATAAATGCAACGCAGTGGCCCTGGTAGTATTAGAGTTAAAAGTTACAGATGTGGAGGACATTTTTACCAGGTGCATTAATCTTAAGGCTACTATTGAACAGCTCACATTTTTAACATGGACCCAAGATGTTGATATTACAGGCATAGTACAATGGATCAATTGTGTCCTAGTTTCTATTCAGAAAGAAACTACATGACACTGATAACATATAATTACATTGTATTTTAGTGTACAATGTTCTCATGCAGAATTATAAAATTGAAGTGCACTTTATCATAGATCCCAAGTAGACTCCAACGTGTTAACTGCATTCTTTCAGTGTTTAAGTGTTTATGTTTTAGAGTGATATCATTTATTTCTCAAGTTCAGTATTTATGCTTGTTGACGTCCAGAATTGTTAAGTTGAGAGAGTTATATGTAGCCTAATACAATATGTTCACCTGATTAAAAGGGTTCATTAAACGTTTTTACTGTAAAACTGATGTGTTTTTTTTATCATTTTATCCAAAATATACATTTTCTGTTATTTATTGTGTAATAAGGTTATTGAAAGTTACGAAAAAAAAATGAATTCAGCAACGCGTATAACAAACAAATAAACAACAAGGTCATATGATCTGGATAAGTTGATGGTTTTCTGTAGGAAAATAGGCCCCAAAAGCCCATTTCGGCGGCCATCTTGGAAAATGGCCGTCATATACGTTTTTGGTCATTTATGGTGCAATAAGGCTATTGAAAGCTGCAAAAATTAATCATGCAACCTACAAAACATATAAATGGACACCAAGATCATATAATTTGGATAAGTACATGGTTTCCTATAGGAAAATAGGCTTCAAAAGCTATTTTGGCGGCCATCTTTGAAAATGGCCGTCATATACGTTTTTGGCCATTTATGGTACAATAAGGCTATTCAAATCTGCAAAAATGAATTCAGCGACCTGTAAAACATATAAATAGACACCAAGATAATATAATTTGGATAAGTACATGGTTTCCTACAGGAAAATAGGCTCCAAAAGCTATTTTGGCGGCCATCTTGGAAAATGGCCGCCATCTTGGATTTTCAAATGGCACGTCGGATAGATTTGCTTAGTAGACCCTCAGAAACCCTCATGCCAAATTTGGTGCTTGTATCACAATTTGCACGATTTTTCCATTATCCGCCCTACTAGTAAGAAAGTTGGGTTCAAAGTCTCCATTATCATATTGTACATGTAAGATAGCGGGCGGTAATGTTAACTCTGTATCATATCAGGAATCCATCCATAAATCTGATAATCAAGTACAAAGTCAAATCACCTAATAACCTTTGCCTAGCGGCAAAATACTCATTGTAATCACGGTAAATCAGAATTTTATTTGTTGTTGCATTATATACCGTACGTGTACATTATTTCAAACGTTCCAACGGCCAATAGACATTCTATTTGATATCGTTGCGAAAATGCGGAACTATCTTACCAGTAAAAGATGTTGACAGATTTCGACGGTTTAAATGCCGACATAATATTTTAAGCTTCATTTTGATTTGAATGATTTCTTTATTTATTCAGTTAAAACTTTGGATTTATTTGCCATTATACAGTTAATATTGTATTTATATGTACATGACGGAATCTGGGAGTAATGAAGCAAGATGTCAGCAATATGACTATCTGTCCAAGTACAAAGTCAACTAATCAAAAAATACCTCAGCTGTATGCCGATATTAGAATGTTATGATGGTTAATCTTGTATAAATGGGTGTTAATCCCGACATGTATGAACTACAAAAAATATATAGATAAAGCAAAGATGATTGGCTTGTTTATTGGTAAGAAAGTAGTATTGACAGATGAATATCTGGTTCTGACTAAACAGCAAAAATAAAAAAGTTCATATCGTGAATGTTAATAAAATATAACAAAATTTATTGTTTAGCATTAAGTGTATCACAAAATGCTTCGAAAACTATTTTAAGCGACATTAGTTGCTAAATACCCCTTTTCTGATCGTTGGTACAATATCCAAACATGTTTTTACCAGTGACAGCGGAAGGCCAAATATTGGAGGGGGGGGGGGCGGCAAGAGTTGATAACCCTGGGAACGATGTTTTCATCGGGGGTGCCGAGATATATATTTGCGCGGCAAAAAAAAAAAAACTCACGGCCAAATTCGCGGCCAAATCATATGCCGAAATGTCGCTCAGCGAGGGGGGGGGGGGTTTCTGCGGAAAATGTTCGCGGCCGAAAAAAATTGTCACGGCCAAATCAGCAGCCGAAAAGTTGATCAGCGGTGGTGGGGGGGGGGGGGGGGGCGTGCGCGGCAAATGTTCGGCAGCCCCCCCCCCCCCCCCAATAAAAAAAAAAAAAAATATTTCAGCGCGCCAAATTCCCGGCCAAATCAGCAAATCGTTTGTGGCCCCTCCAATGTTTGTATGAGAAAGTTTTTCTTTTTCCCTTTTCTTTTCCCTTTTCTTTTCTTTTTCGCCATTTTTTGAGGGGGACAGTCCCCTCTACTTAAGCTTTAGGGGTGGGGACGTGTCCCCCCTCCCCCTCGTTTCCGCCGCCTATGGTTTTGATATCACCAGTATTACCACTTTACTTTTACTTTACGTAAATTACTAGTACTATGAGAAACTGAAATAAAAATCAATAATTTTCATTTTAATATCTCACTACGGTATAGTAACTTGAAATAACAGCATTTCTGAATTGCTCCATAATTCTACCCTCATCTTGATACTTTACAAACTATATTTTACCATAATATTCTAAAAAAAAAAATAATTCTGATTGTCCATTCTTTACCATTACCATCTAACAAAATACGTCAGGTAGGCAGACATAATAATTTTCGGGGGGAGGGGGAGCGCAAAAAACATGAATGACCCCGCGATGTAAGAGAGCGAAGCGAAAGAGAGAGGAGGAGCAGACGTTTGGGTCGGCGGTGTTCCCTCTCCTATACGGCGTGGAGGTTTCTCATTTTTATGATAAAATGGTGTGGATTTGATGCATATTTTCCGTGTACGTTTTGATGGGGTAAGGGAATGAAAGAGGGTACTACCACGATGTAGAGATTTTTCAATTAGGATAAAATGGTGGGATTTGGTGCATCTTTTGTGGGGGTATTTTCTAATATACCTTTAGTAATGTTTTGCTGTGTGTTTGCTTGTGTGTGTGTGTGTGTGTGTGTGTGTGTGTGTGTGTGTGTGTGTGTGTGTGTGTGTGTGTGTGTGTGTGTGTGTGTGTGTGTGTGTGTGTGTGTGTGTGTGTGTGTGTGTGTGTGTGTTGTTGTTGTTGTGTGTGTGTGTGTGTGTGTGTGTGTGTGTGTGTGTGTGTGTGTGTGTGTGTGTGTGTGTGTGTGTGTGTGTGTGTGTGTGTGTGTGTGTGTGTGTGTGTGTGTGTGCGCGTGTGTATGTGTGGGCGTGGATATGTGTGGAGAGGTTGTATCTGTGGGTGTGTGTTTTTTTGTGTTTCATGTTAGTGCAATACCTTGTTGTTTACTCATTTTACTCAGTTTTATAGCTGTCACTTTAATTTACCTTTCTTTTTGTTGTCAATACGTATCTTGTCTGTAAATGTATTTTTTTAATGAATATTTTAAATCAATTATATGTATTGTGCATGTTTCATTTTGATACATGTGTTTTTACAACAGGGCCTCATGGAAGACCCCATTTATGTGAATGGGCCACATATGTTTTAAATATGCGAAAGAAAGAAAGAAAGAAAGAAAGAAAGAAAGAAAGAAAGAAAGAAAGAAAGAAAGAAAGAAAGAAAGAAAGAAAGAAAGAAAGAAAGCCTTGCGAGCATGCCAGAATCCCCGACAGCCCTTGCTGGGCAGTGGCGAATCGGGGGAGGGGCGGATAGGGGTTGAACCCTTACCCCCCCCCCAAAAAAAAATAAACAGCACATAAAAATACCATCAAAAACATGTAATTTTCCAATTTTCGGTGTTCGCGACTTTTTGTCTTCAAATTTTCTACGCACTTTGCGCGCAAACGTATGCATTTTTTAAACTTCTCCCATTGTCACTGGGTCAACCCCTCCCCTTAGCAAAAAGCTGGATCCGCCCCTGGTGGATCGGAAGACTTTGAGGGGACTCAGTAATTTGAGAAAGAAAGATTTAAAATGAAGAAAGACGGGAAACTTCGAAATATCGAAAATTTCATGCCGGACGACAGCTAATTTTTAAAACAAAGTACTTAAAAGCGACGTATTTTGCCTCTCTAAAGTCTCGAAATCGTGGAGTTTACGAGGGCTTCACTCTGGACCCCACCAGGGGCCCTAAAGCGGGAACCGGGGCCAGCACATTTTGGACTTATAACCGCCAAATTTTGGCTCTGTCCCCTGATAACAGGCACCTGTTACGCCCGTGGTTTTACTTTACCAGAAATTACTTGACTTTCATATCAGTGTCCTAAATGTTCAAACATAAATTTAGAAATATATGCAGTGGCCTACATGTTACTGTTAACGTTTCAAGGGCGGAGATGAACGATGGAAACTTATTGCAGTTTCGTAATTGTGATAGGATGTGGACAAATCTGGAGAATTTTCCAGTTTGTTTCACTCAAATATATTTTGTTAGACATAATTTGACCTCTTTTTAACTTTATGGGCATAGGAAATGAATCCACAAGCCAGGATGGGGACACAACAATCAACGAGTGCTCAATTAATTCATGCAGCATCAAAAGGAGACACAGACACCGTGGCCAGAATCATTTCAAAACAGCCTGATTTGGTAAGGTTTTTTTTTGGGGGGGGGGGAGGGGATGGAGTATCATTACCAAAATACAGGTTTATTATGTAGCGGTGGCGTGCTTGCATTCCCCCAATTATTGAATTCCTTCTCGTCTCCTTCCTTCCTTCCTTCCTTTCCTTCCTTCCTTCCTTCCTTCCTTCCTATCACTTTCTTTCTTTCTTTCTTTCTTCATTCAATCATTCATTTATTGAAGCCTTTTTTAGCAGGATAATGTCATTAAGGTCCACTGACAAAGTGGACCTGCTTTACAAGAAAGACCCTTCGTTAATAAGAATACAAAGTCATATAAAATAAAAACGCAACAAAATCTATCCTTACAAAACAATGCACGAGTAAATAAAAATACAAATGGTGACTTATGTAAAAAGATAGGTAGGTTAAAACACAATGTTTAAAAATTGAAAAATAAATCATAAGTTTAATTACAGTTCAATAAAAAATTTAACTGAAAGAGAAATACGGGAAAACATAAAGACTTGCAGAATCAATAGATAATTAAAGCGAAACGAAACAATATTATGTTAAGATATATGATACCGAAATTCTAAAAAATCAGACGAATATGGAAAAAGAAACCGTAAATTGAATATCATGTGACTGGCAGAATTGAGTATATAGTAGGTAAGTTAATATGTGGCAAGATGCCATAATGATTGACATAATGACATGATAACATAATGACTGAACTAGATTTGAGGATAATTTCAAAACATTATTGACACGTCGGTAGATATTGGTTTAAAGTAACAACAAATCTATTACAATTGGACGTATTGTTTGCGAGCTAAAAACACAAGTTTAGTTTTGGCGATTTTTTTAGTTGGAATGGTTTATACCGAAAGGTCCTATCACAACAATAACAGATTCTGAATGACTTTAATTCCTTTGATTAATTAATTAATGAAAAAATCTCGGAGAGACTAGCATCTAAAGGATTAATAAGGTGTTAATGTTATCTAAAATTATACCTCATCAGAAAGAACAGAGTCTGATCTCTCTGATGAGGTATAATTTAGATAACATTAACACGTTATTAAAGTGATAGGCTAACATTGTGGAGCTTCAATTTAAAAAATTGTCAAATTTTGATATCTGAACTACGTAGTAGTGTTCATGGACAAATACCCCTAGAATAAAAGAGTTTGTAAAGTTACAATGCCAATGGCAAGTTATGCATGAATAAACAATTAAAACTCGGGGCGAGTTTAAATAGCCTAGGTGTACACACAGCAAGTCTATGGGAGAAAATGGGAAGGTGAATTCGATCAAATTACGATTTTCACTTTTTTAAAGCACTAAATAATCATTTTTAAATACAGTTTTTTTCAGGGCTTCATTTTTAGACCTTATCAAAGACATTGGTAGCATTGGGAATCATGTAGCTCAGATTTTTTTTAACTGTGGTAAATGTTAGCTAATGCTATAATGTAAAATATAGCCGAAAATCTCGGGGGTCTCCCCGAGATTTTTCATTGATTAATAAAAAATAATAAAAAAAAATAGAAATTCAGAATATGTTATTGGTGTGATATGACCTTTGGTATAAACCTTTTAAATAAAAGAAATATCGCCAAAACTGAACTTGCGCTTTAACTATGTAAATGTTCACAGTTCACAGCAACTAAGATAAATTCAGAAAAGAAACAAAGATGTTTTTAGTTCAACAAGCCTATCCTTTTATAAGGGCATGATTTTTTAATTTTGTGTAAATCTCCTTTACCATTTACTTCAGTTTAATGAAAGTACTGATGATACAACGGCTCTCAACACAGCCAGCAGACAAGGCCACCTTGATGTTGTAAAACTTCTGCTTAATGCTGGTGCATCAATAGAAACACAAGATGGCCTTGGTAACACACCTCTAATGTCAGCAGTAGTATGGTAAATTTTCCGTTTTTCAAGGCAAATTGCTGACTCGAATTTATGGATCATAAGACAAAACGGGTGATAAGAGTATCTATAATGACCTTGGCGTGTGTTTAGACGCCGTGGCTATTTACAGGCAGACCATTTCGTGTATCAGGACTTAATGTCCTAACTATCTCATTATATTGTTAAATGCAATAACCCAGGATGAAATTGTGAAAACGAATTGGATGGCATAAGTACAAATTAAGCACGTGAATCATTGAAAAAATAAGCAGTTTAAGAACAATACCTGGCACATTTTGAACACCAAGCGGCATGAAATTGGAAATCATATGGTATAAATTAGTCCAAACCCTTCTGTTTTAGCTTGTTTATAAGATGGCCTTTACAAAACTTAAATTTATTAAAGTGGAATAGGTAAATGCTATAACAAATATTTTTGCTGCGGATGTGGATTACAAACGAATTACGGGCTGTACCCCCAAGATATCAAATCTTTATGAAACGCATTGAACAATTCAGTATTAATGGGCTTTAAATATGAGATTCAAAAATAGAAAACAAATCATGTGAAAAGATTTGAAAAGGGACTTGCTTCGAAATGAGACTTGTAAAAGTAGGTCGCGTCAGCGCAAGAACGCCCTTAGACGCGCTTGATTAAAAAACCCGTCAGTGCAGAAAGGCCCTTACCGAGCCCTTATGGAACGTGCGCGTCATTGCGCAAAGGCCGTAGCGGAACACGCGCATGACCGCGGTAGAATGCTGTTAGTATACACGCGCACATGTTCCTTAAGGGCCTTTCTGCACTGACGCGCGTGTTCCATAAGGGCCTTTCTGCACTGATGCGTGTGTTCCATAAGGGCCTTTCTGCACTGACGGGTTTTTTAATCAAGCGCGTCTAAGGGCGTTCTTGTGCTGACGTGAATCTGGGCTGGACGAATACAATACAAACACTTATCTGAACATCTGTAAACACAGGAAACATATACATTTACACACTCATACACTCACACACATACAGACACACACACACACAAACACACACACACACACACACACACACAAACACAACACAACACACACACACAAACACACACACACACACACACACACACTTTGAACTGTGATCTGGACATGAACGACAGAAGATTGGATTAAACTGCGGCATAACAAACCCAATTCCCTGTTTCTGGTCAATTATCTCATCATTTTTTGTTTTTGTATTACTGGAATAACTCGGACACTAACTGTATACAGATGTATATTGTTCTATATCAGTATCAGTCGCTTGTTTGTTATTATTGTTGTTTATTTAACTTGATTAGCAATCAGGCGGAGGTTGTAGCATACCTGGTGGAACAACGTGCAAATGTGAACACTGAAAACATAAAGGAAGAGACACCACTCCATGTTGCCGTTAAGGACAATCGTGTTGGAATCCTCACTATCCTTCTGGGTGCAGGACCTGACACAAATATACAAGTAAGTTAGATTACTCTATTGCGTGCCCCCCCCCCCTGCTCCGAAAAGAAGTTTGTCCCAGAAACCATTGTTGGCTAGATTTAGTGTTAATACACGGAAATCCTAAGTTTTTTTAAGTCACATCTTAACGATTTAGCCAGCGTATGAAGAATTTGGCGAATACGTCGTCATACGTTGAATAAATTATGGGTAAGTTTTGCATAAGTTATGTGCACGCTGAAACACGCTGGGCACACCTCGACGATTTAGCCAGCGTATGCCGACGAAAGAAACATTTTGCGAATACGTTGTCAACTTGTCATACGTTAAATAAGTTATGGGTAAGTTCTGTATAAGTTTTGTGTAAGTTATGTTTAAGCTGAAGCACGCTGGTATACGTCGTAATACGACGAGTTCGTCGTAAAAATTTTGTTCAGGCACAAAATTTTTTACGTATGCCAGCGTATAATCATACGTCCCGCAAACGCGGGCCATACTTTGTAGGTAAGTTAGGCGGCCGTTTACATACGTCCACACGCGTTATTTGTAAGTTGCTCGTAAGTCGAAATACGTCACGATAATGTCTAGGCAGGGTTCTACGATTTTTTTCAGCATGACGGAGATGTTGGTAGAATGGTGTTCATACTGCGAAGTCTAGTGCGGCTATGGTTTGAATCGTGGAGCGTAGCCTTTTTGTATTTATTTATTTATTTATTTATTTATTTATTTATTTATTTATTCATTCATTTATTCATTTTTTTATTTATTTATTTATTTATCTGTTTGTTCACAAAATTACAATTCAAAGATTTGGATTAAAAATACAAAGTATGACAATTACAATCACTGGTATGAATAAAGTACACATAATTTACACCAAAATCTTGTATACATATGAATAATTAACACAGGTGGAAAAATATGACAGACATAAGAAATGAAAATAAAAATATCAAAAAAAGGAAGTTTCAGCGAGTAAACAAAGTTGGAAATAAAGGGGTGTTTAGAAATAAATGTGTAAACAGCGTAAACACAAAAATCTCAGGTATAGATTAACATAGTAAATACATTTTTAAACAGGTATAATTCAAATCAATATAAATACAGAAATTCTTCGTCAAACGTTAGCATATATAATCCACAGTAAATTATTCTACATTTTTTAACAATTACCTCAGACAGGGATGGTTTCCGGTGAAAAATAAATGTGTGGAAATCACACACACACACACACACACACACACACACACACACACACACACACATACATAACACACACTCACATAAACAAACACACACGCATAAACGCACACTCACAGACACGCATACACACAATCGTGCGCACAAACACACACACAACACTCACACAAACACACACAAACAAAACACGCACACAAACATACACACAGATAATACGCACACATACAAACACACACACACACAAACACACACAGACAAGTAAATATACGCACAAATAATGTGCAAGGAATATAAATAACGAAAAGAACAGGAGAGAAAAGTGGAACAGACAAATTGGATGGAAGGGGAAAGGGAAAAAGGGGGAGGGGAAAGGAAAAATGAAAAAAAGGAAGAAGAGGGCGAAAGCAACAAGAACATAAAGTGTAGTGACAGGAGGGAGGGGATAAAGAAATGATATAAATATTGCATGTTTCTTTCGATTATAATAATGGTTAAATGGTAGTGACGTAAAATTAAGTATATAAAAGCAACGCATTATTATTATTATTATCATGCACATTTTGGGTACTATCTAAATGCTTGCAAGACACGGGATCAAAGTTAATCATCAAAGTACATTTTTGTAACCAATCAGGCGCGG
>JZLH01S0012673.1:1195-12794 GCA_001188425.1 Eucidaris tribuloides
CTGTTCGGAGTCACGTGAAGTACTAGTAAATCATCTGACCTCACTACGGTGAGCCAGCAAAACCTGTCCGGTTGGAAAAGTGATCCGGGCGTGTGGTAGCGTGACTGGCCGATTCCGACCGATCACCTATTTTTTTCGGGCAGATAAGTTTCGCTGTCACACCAGCCTAGCACCGCCTGTAATGGAAGTGTCACACCCCCTTTTCACCACCAAAACACCCCCTTTAAAAACGAAATGGATAATGAAAATGAGAACAACGTTGTTGTAGAATTAATGAGATTTTCTGTTTGCATTTCACATTGATTTGCAACATTTCATTCTGACTTGGCGACGTTCTTTTTATTTTTTTTTAAAGATTGTTTGCTCGTTTTCCACGATTTCCGCGTACCATAATAATAGTTTTCTTTCGTCTCCGGATGAATTCAAGATTTTATTTTTTATTTATTTATTTTTTTTTATTTTATTATTATTATTATTTTTTTTTGGGGGGGGGGGGATCATATCAATCTGTAAAACAGATATCTGTAAAACAAATCCTCGGTCCTTTGTGCTTTGTAGATATAGACCTAATGATTTACTCTAGATTTAATTATATTTGTTACAATTATATTTTTGGGCCTAATTATGTGTTTTATTGCTTCACAATGGCAAAGAATCACTAGTCACAAATACCCTGTAATTAGCAGTCGTTGTAAACAGAAAAAAACTAAAACAAAAAGAATATTGCTGTGACAAGAACTATACGAAAACAAAAAGAGAATCACCATGATGATTTAGCAAAATTCGTTTTGTGTACAGTTATACCTTATTCTATTTTATTTTACATTGTTTGATATGGAAAAAAATTAAATGAAAATGAAATCTGAAAATCACATGCTTGCGGCTTTTTCAGTTTCCAGTGATGCCGGATATAGACCTAGGCCTAGTGTCTCGGGGATGGGGCGGCACGCCGCGGTCCATACTGACATTTGCTCGCTGATCCAAATCTCAATGTCATTCTTAACAATTTTCGGTTGGCCTTGGTTAGATGTAACTTATAATCTGATGTCTCCTTCTTAATCTCATAGGCTCTGCACCCCTTCAAAAAGAAGACGACTACGACGAAGAGGAAGAAGAAGAAGAAGAAATAATCATCATTTCACTTCCACGTCACAGTATACACTGCAAGAATGAAAATGAAATCTGAAAATCACATGCTTGCGGCTTTTTCAGTTTCAAGTGTAGACATTTGATGCCGGATATAGCCGTAGGCCTAGTATCTCAGGGATGGGGCGGCCGGGTCCGATTGTATATGCCCATAGTGACATTTGCTTGCTGATCAAATCTCAATGTCATATTCTTCACAATTTTCGGTAGGTTAGATGCAAGGGCGTAGGCTAGGGGTGCACTGGGTGCACCCCCCCCCCCCGCAGGGCCATAGGAGTTCCAAAAAAATAAATTTGCACCACCTTTTTCTGCTTTCAAGTCTGATTTTCTCAACTTTAGTGTACACATCCTAAGATGCTGACCTCCCGTTCCACCTCCCAAGATGTGCACCTGCTCCCCATGCCCAAACACTAGCCTTGGTTAGATGTAGCTTATTTGCTGATGTCTCCTTCCAGCTTAGCTCTGCACCCTTTAAAAGAGAAGAAGAAAAAGAAGAAACATCGGTTCCCAAGTCACTGTATAATCGCACTGCAAGAAAAATTCTTAAAAGTTTATTGTTTGTATATTTTTGTATATTTGTCATTTTCAATCAATACAATTTTCATGATTTTTGTAATTTTTAGGGTTGCGGAGGATTAAACTTTGACTGTATTTTGTTAAACTCGAATGAAACGCAGCGATTATCAAGTAAATTCTTATAATTTTACTATAGATCTCCACCAGTGCCTCCCCATTAGTTCTTATTCGTAGAAGTTCATGTTTAGCGATTAGGTTCTGTCTGAAATAACTCCGTGGCTCTCGTTATGATTGAGCTCGACATATGGTACAGATGGGGGGGGAGGGGGGTTACCAGAGTGAAATTTATGGGCGTTCTAATTTGGGGATGGGGGGTCCGGTTGCGTGTCTCTGGATTTATATTAATGCGAAGTTCTTTATGCGCGAGCTGTCCACTCTACTTGCTTTTTTAACTACCTACACAAAGGCCTATAGTTATTTTTATTTTCATATTTTCATGGTCGCCAAATAATATTTATCATGTGTATTTGAATGTGTGGAATGTATATTCCTGTGTCTTGAAAGTTTTTGCTGTAGCCCTATACATTTTCGGGCAGTATCAAGCTGCTATATTGATAATTTTTCTTAAAATGTGATTTTTTTATGTATCATCACTTATGTTCAGACTCCATATCAAATTTTATGTTTTACTAGGACAATAAATGAAATCTGAAATTCTGAATTCTCGACATATCGATTAACGAAGGACATGCTCGCCCATCGGCCACATGCCACGAGACTCTCATTTTTGAGTTTTTTGTTGTTGACTTTGCTACGATTCTGTCAAGGTTACACTCCCGAGTACACCCCATTCAAACAGTTAAAGCTGAAGCCCCTGAGAGCACATCTTTTTTAAGAATAAAATCATGTCCGGCTGACCTGCTGCCCACATGACGCGTAATAAAAAAAACACCAACCAAAAAAAAAAAAAAAGGGGGGGGGATCCTCACACAGCCATTAAGACAGAGGCATGCCTGGCAGCGCGGCAACCCTCTACCCTAATAAAAAAAAAACCCTTACTCTCTCCCAGCGGTAAAATCTTCAAGGCCAAAAAAAAATTCACGCCAAATTCCCGGCCAAATAATCAGCTGAAAGTCGCTTCGGTAGGGGGGGTCCCGGGAGTTGGCGGAAAAATTTTGCGGAGAAAAACATTTTCACGGCCAATAATCAGCGAAAAAGTCGCTCAATGAGAGTGGGAATATTCACGGACGTTTTTTTTTTCTGGGGCCTAAAAAAATTTCATGCTAAATAATCAACCAAAAAGTTCTGTTCCAAGGTGGTGGGGGGGGGGGCGGGGTTTTGCCGGAGGAAAAATTTCACGGCCCTAAACAAATTTCGCCAGCAAATAATTAGCAGGAAATTCGCTCATTTATTTATTTTAGGGGGGCGGGTTGGGGGCAAAAAACACTCAAATCCCTGTTTTAGTTTCGGTACTGAAAAAAAAAAAATGGGAGGTACCCCTGCACTCCCCTCCCCCCCCCCCCTTCGTAGCACCGCTCCCCTGCCTACACCCATGAATCCTAAGAAAAATTGATCAAATCCATACGTTGGTTGGGGAGAAGTCGAAATGTGACAAGTTATGAACGATAAACAGGAATTGCATTGCTCTCTGGAGCTTTTAGCACAAACAAACTTGAAACATAGTGTGTCTCAAAAAAATGTGCAAGAGAAAACCGCCCTCTTTGGCAATTAAAGAATAATCTTGTGACATGATGCTTATCAACGTCAAGAGCATAGTCTTAGCTTTCAAATACCATTAGTTTTGTTCAATTTGCTTGTTAATTTAAATAAGAAAGGGTAAAATTGCAATTGTGCCACTTTTACAGTCCCCTGTAAAAGTGACACAATTGTGATTCAACCTTTTTGTTGTGTACAACATATCTCGGGATTAAAACAAGCAAATTGAACAGAACAAAAACGATTTGAAAGCTAAGAATTTGTTCTTGACGTTGATGTAAGCATCATGTCACCATGTCACTTGCAGAATATTTTTAAACATGCTGAGGCACGTCTCAAAAAGTTGTTTAAGTGAAAAGCACCCTCTTTGACAGTTAGAAAATACTGCTGTGACACGTTTACGTCAACATCAAGGGCAACGTCTTAGCTTTAAAATGCTGTTTGTTTTGTTCAATTTGCATGTTTTGATCTCGAGTGGAATCACAATTGTGTCACTTTTACAGGAAGAGGGCCTGATGCTATTATTGAATGTAGTAAAAGTGGCACATTTGTGATTTCACCTTTTCTTGTTAAACTGAACATATCTCAGGATTAAAACAAGCAAACTGAATAAAACAAACGGCATTTGAAAGCTAAGACTATGCCCATGATGCTGATGTAAGCATGACGTCACAAAAATGTTTTTCTCATTACTAAAGATGGCGCTTTTGACTTGCACAATTATTTTTGAGACACTGTAAATCTAATATTTTAACAAGGTTGCTTCCAATGTACTTAGTAATTTTCTGTATAAAGTGGGGTGTTTCAGTCAGCCCTAAAATCAATCGAAAAATTGATTTGATCGATTTTAGGATTGATTTTAGGGCTTAAATCGATATATATTTTAGTCTGTTTAGCCTGTTAGCCTGTAAATCCAATCCTAAAATCCACTGCATTGATTTTGTGACTGATGTCAATCCTAAAATCAATTTTAACTTCAGAACAACCGGTTTCCCTAATGTAGTTCGGGTTAAAATTGATTCTTAAACTTAAACTCGTTTGGTATCAATGTGAACTTGTGATCAATCCATATGCTTGATATGTTGATGGCATTGAGGTCCATTGGGCAATCATAATTATTTTTTTTTCTGTAATGATTATGAATATGATGACGATGATGGTCATGATTATTATCATACATATTATTTTTATCGTTATTGTCCTTGTTTGTGTATTGTCAGTCTGTCACCCCAGAATTCCAATCCAAGCTAGTTATGTACTTACCAGAGAGCAACCGTGGCAGATGGGGGGGGGGGGGGGGGGGGGTGTCTGGGTGGGAGGTTATATCTGCAAGTGCCCCCCTTTGGTATCTCTGTTGACATTATAGTGGTCCCTTTTTTTTTTGCATCACCCCTGAAATGAAAACACATTCTGCCGCCAATTCAGGGCAGCAACTACAAACAAGTCTTCTCAATCAAGCATCACTACTCAAGCAGTAAATTGACAAAACAAATAAAGACAACATAAAACACAAATTTCATCGTCAATAAATGATTTAATCATTCATTCATTATGCAATGTTCATGTATAACCAAATTTTAATCATTATCATTTTCAAACTGCCTCCTGTAACAACAATCAGAAGTATTATAACACACACCAGGCAACAACAAATTAAGCACCCCTTATCCTCAGTCCACTCACAGAATCTTTTCCTGGAATTTATATTTCCCCAAGTTCCCAACCGTTCTCTGATCTGTGCATGTGACATCATCATCTGGTACACAGCATAAACTATGGTGTTAAACTAAACACCATAAGGTGCTGCCCAATGCACAGATACCAGAAAAGTGTTAATTTTAACCACCTTGGTGTGAAAAGTATTATTTTTGACATAAATTGAAAAAAATCATTTGGTGTTTAAATAACCTCAAAAGTGTTGAAACTTAACACCACAAGTGTTAAATTCAACACCCCGGTTTTTGCATTGTATATCTACAACACTTGAATTTAAGTCTCTTATCTGTCTCTCTCAGGAAAAAAGAAAAGAAAAAAAAGAAGAGGTCCCATCGGTGGGTGGGGGCAGGAAGAGAATAATCAGTAAGCACAACTTTGATCCTAATTCTCCTATGTTGTTACCCTTCAACATCATTTCATAGGTTTTGGACAAGTGAAAATTAAATGCTACAAATTTTCAAAACCAGTGGTGGTGACAACAGGGTAAAATCGCTGGGAGGGCGAAAATGTCAAAAATACCCAAATTTCATGAATTACACTGCAAAAACTTGTGATTTTCTGAATTTTGAAAGTTTTGGCAGTGTAAGGGTTACTAACAAATCTATTAAACTATGGTCAGTCACATACTGTCATAGTAATATCTTCATGAGGGTCTATGAAGGACACAGTTTCAACAATCATAAAGAAGTGGATTCACCCAATCGTTAAGAAATGTGAATAGTTATGTTGTACAAGTATAATGTATGGTATATTCCATATCTCAGTCAAACGGACAAAGTCTGGTCAATACCAACATGGTAATCACTTGATTTTGAAATTACATTTTATAGAAAAAATAACTCGAAGTGATCAAGTAACAAGTGCATGTTGAAACTTGTTTAAAATGCATTTTGCGACAAAGGGATGCATATCCCACCCAAAAGGAACTTGTTCAAAGGGCGATTTGCTAGACAGACATACATATCCCCAAATAAACTTGTGTACAAGGCAATTTCTTAGAAATTATATCCCTTTTCTATAAAAGAAAACTTTAATATGACTTTTACAGTAAAATTGCAAAATGCTCGGAAATACTCATGCTGCTCATTATTTCTTTGACACAAATCAGCACTCCTCCAATAATCAATCAACTTGATTCTTTCAAGTATGCAGCTTTTAACAAAGAGTAATATGTGAAACAACAAAGACAGCAAGTGAAGAAAATATTTTAAGATTTTCTGAAAGGCCATATATTTATCTATCGCATTCCAAATTTGAGGGTCAGAAGTGATTGAGAAGTACATGATTTTATTGAAATTAACCACCATAATTTTACAGGAGTTTGAAGAAATACCAGAGAAATTAAGCCCCATGCAATTATCCCTACTGTAGGTTAATTTCATTAGAATGCACAATTATATGGTCACACTTTTTACTTTATCTGACAAACTTTTTGCAACTGCAGTTCCATTTCTCCTAATATTTCAATACATGTTAATAACACCAGTCATGACTTTTGCCACAACAGATCGACATGCATTTCCCCAGTGCACGAGAGTATACATAGAAAGATATCCTTCGACCTTTATACACAAGATAATATCATTTCCTGATGACAATTCAACATTTCCTAAAAATAAACCCACCTTTTAAATTCAGTGACTAGAAAAATCTCCCATGTCATTCCTTATCAAGTCCTAATAATTCATCCTCTTTTGTCTTTCTATTCCATGTAAATATTTTCCCATCTGGTGATGTTTTCAAAATTTCCACACAATTTCAAACAATGAACTCTCCAACACTACAATGTTTGCAACTTTACGAGTGACTCTTCTTGAATATTATTATTCAGTGTTGACAATTGTGACCGACCCCATAAAAAGTCTCCGACTACTCCCTTGCTAAAACAAATCTTGGTTAGAACAAAATGGCAAATTGTTTTCAATACATCTTTTTTTTAAGTTATTCTTTTCCATTCACTGATAAACTCAAAATCCAAATCACAGGGTTTTTTTTAGTACTAAAAATTATACTGGTGAAAAATAATAACAATATCAAGCAGTGGTGAACTGAACACAAATAACTTTCTAGCAAAGTTACAAAATTAAGTCCATACTTTTTTCAACCAAACTAGGAAACCATTATCAAGACCCATCTGCTGTTCATAACAACATTTGCTCAGTTACTGTCATCGATGACCACAATGGATGTTGAGAATTCTCAAATTAGGCCACCTGTGTATAATGACCAGTTATCATCCGTGGTCTGTCTATAGAGGTTTTTTTTCTTCAAATTCAAATCCAATATTTATTTCAGATAAAGAGTTTTAAATGAATTTTGTATAATGTGGGCATCTCTTTTGTAACACATCATATTTTTTATGACACCAAGTGTGGACAGAGTGAGTTCTGAAGCTTGTAAATTTATTGGCAGATAACACTGGAAACTTCTACACCGAAACCCATGATACAAAGTCTGAAATCAATATAATGTAACAAGATTACCTCACTTCATTTCAAACACAGTCAATATATCTGCAGTAGTGGTTACAAGAAAGTTAACAGCTTTTCCATGGCATCCCACGGTTGGCCACAAATAGCAGTGCAAGCGACGCCGAACTGGTCTTGCACGAGACCATGTCCTTTACTGGTCACACAAAATACCACCTGTATTTTGGTGTCCTGCAGGACAGCATGGGAGACAACTCCCCAGAGGACAACTCCCACCAAAACCTCTTAGATTTGTAAACTGGAAACATTGTTAAACTACTCCTTGTGGATTTGTCCTCAGGAGGAGTGGTCCTCTGTGGGAGCCGTTTTATTGGGTAGCTGTCCTCCAGGTGAGTCGTCTAAAAGCCTCCATTCCTCCGCAATACGGAAAATGTAAAAAAAAAAATCACGGAAATTGGAAATCACGTAATGCTGAAGTAATGACCTTATAATTGGTAGTAAATTACCAAATAAAGAAATAATAAGCATGTGTAAAATCATTCTTTAACTAAATAATACTATTACCAAGAATGAGGGTAACTTTAAACACCCTAGCCTACCCCTCTGTGGGCCCCTCTGCCAGCCGTCTTTCTCGCTACCATGACTACTGCCGGTCCATTTCAATGAGGCTGAGTTGTAATCATGCAGTTATTAGGTAATATACAGTGTTATATATGTGATTTTGAGGAACATGGAAAATCAAGGAAAAAAGAAAATTTGAAAAGTGGAATTTTGATTTGTAAAACGGAAAAATGGAGGCTTAGAGTAGTCCTACAACCTATATGAGACCATGGTCTACAGCATATTCTTGGTATCCTTCGGGAGACTATGTTTAAAAAACTTTCTTGTAAGCAATACTATACTTGGCAAACATTGTTCCTTTATTTGTGTGTGTACTCTTAACCAAATGCATACTGGTTGTAATAAGGATCCCTCCTCAATATGGAAACTGAGCAAGAGCCTGGAACTTTGCACAACCGAGTTACAAATCACAGTAATTGATCACGTATGACCAATTTCTTTTAGACTGTTAAAAGGTGCCAATCATACATCATTTAATTTCCAATCTTTCTCCAACAAGGAATCACACATTATCTAATGTCACAAGTTACTATTTATTTCACGAGTTACAAGCTTCACATGTTGAAGGCCTTTTTCAGTTTCTTCAAGTCCTCTTCTTTACAGACATCAGGCTTGGAGGCAATCACGTTGATGCAACGTTGCATATCTGGAAGAGGTAAGATAGAAATAAAACAAGTTAACATCTTTGCCATGATGCTGATTTTTAAGATTTAAGTTTGAAAAAGTTTCCAGTTCAAAAAGCTTTCAAATATGTATTGTTCAAAATTTGACAGCCAAGTTGTAAACAAAGGGCATTATATTTAACCATCCAGTGAATATGCTGTTTTGACACAAGAGAAAATACAACAGATGGACTACTTTTTCATTAGCCATATTGAAATTCCCTGATTTATTCCAGGTTTGAGTGATTTTTCTCAGGTTACCCCTGCCCAGGGCTGCCACTCAAAATTGATTTCCCCCTACGCGCACCACTTTTCCCCTACGCCTTATTAACCTAATTTTCCCTACGAACCCATGTTTTCCCCCGCAAAAATCGACTTTTCCCCGTACGAAAGTATGTTTTCCCCATTACAAAATAACCTTAGTAAATGCAAAATATTGATCACGATTTCTTTGCCGCAGATGGACAAATGGACGAATATAATCGGAAATCCTTTGAGAATTTAAAAATATTTCTGAAAATTGTCAAAACCCCCTACATCCCCTACAAATCATCAAAACCCCTACGGAAGGTCATTTTCCCCGTAGGTATCCCCTACAACTTACGGTTAGCCAAAATCCCCTACGGTAGGGGGTTTCCCCTACGAGTGGCACCCTTGACCCCTCCCTCCCCCAAGTTGATTACCCCCCTGATAATTACTCCCCCCCCCCGTCCATGACCATCCACGCCTTGGATAAACTATCCCTTAGGACAACTACCACCCCTCATGAATTGTCCTAAGGGTGGATTATTGTCGGTTTTTCAAGTACACTAGTCTGGGGGTAGGGGGCAGGTGAGTTTGCCTACATGTTAGATGTCTGGGGGGTATTTGGTCTAGAGAGTAGCTGTCCTGAAACCCATTTGAGCTTTTGCCCTAACATGAGCTAAAAATAGAACAGCAGAGGTCCAGTTTGGTGGTTTAACCCTTTAATTGCCCAGTGTATATTTACACACATGCAATGCATAGCCATTGTACTGTTCGTCGGCTCAACAGAAAACGAGGATAACATCCATGTATTGTCTATGGACGTTCACACCTTATTCCACTGAGCCAATGTATTATTCACATCTGTTAACTTGCTATTGTACTTTTATCATGCTTGCAGTGCAGTGCCAATGTCATGTCTTCCCGCAAATCATCGCATCTGTAAGGTTCCAAATAAACCTTGAACAGGGGAGATTAGGGGCTGGCACAATGGGGGCAAGTACATTGGGTGATTTCAAGTTTGGTGTTGAAATCTGGTGTTAGTGTTGTAAGAACACTAACACCAGCTATAACACCGTACTTGAAGTCAGGCCTGGTGTCGGGGTTGACATCGAAAATTATGACGTAATTCCGGAAGTTGGTGTTGAAGCTGGTGTTGAATATCGTCTGCTGAACTGAGTACCGTGGTTGGTGTTTGTGATTCACGTGTAATTTTTCCATTCATCAACACTAAACCCTAGGGTTTAGGCAATTCGTGATTTCAAGTTCGGTGTTGGTGTTAGTGTTGGCCTTGTGAGTGGCAGAGCCGACATGCTCGTGTGTGTTGGCTATGGAGAAAGCTTCGCTGTGCGACGCAAACCGCTGAAAGAGCCTTTTCCCCTTAAAAAACTTACATAATTCACCAAATTCATATATGAATAGAGAAAAGTAACTTGCCTTTCAGAATCATACAAGGTTTTTGGCTGGAAGTATTGATTTGGTGTTATTTTTTGTAAGATTAGTCCAAAAATTTCGGTCATCGGCGTGACTTTTCTGCCAACGCCATGAATCGCGCGTGACGTCACTCGGTGTTATGTGATCAATACTGCAATCAGTATCCTCTGCTTAAACCGAGCTCGGTGTTGGAGCTCGGTTTAGCAGATGATTTTGTTTCCTCAACACAAACACCAACACCGAACTTGAAATCACCCAGTGGCACTGTTGGTTCTGGATGGGGCAGATTACGAGTTAACTCACTGTCTTTATCTGTCTTAGACAGGAACATGGTCATCGTCTTGAAGCGGTCGACGGCTCTCAGCTTGTTGAGGAGTTGGTAGGTGAACTCCACGTCTTCATCAACCAGGTGATTGGAGGCAGCATGGAGGATCTTACTCAGCATATCGCCATCTAGTTTATTGCTTAGCACTGGAGAAGGAGGGAGACAGAAATCAATAAATAAATCAAAAAGCTATGAGCTAGAAATCTGCATGCTTTGCCTTGGCTTGATCTTTCAATTAACAAGACCAAAATTGACCACTAAGTTCTTTTTGGAGGAATAACAAATTGCTCCGGGAAGGTTTATGACTGAGTGACATTCAAATCACAATTATTTTACAGCATGTAATTGCCCTTTAAAGGCAAAGCATCTCTTTTGCATGCCTAAAAATTAACATTGTGTAAATACAATGGCATTTAGAAGAAAATGCCATCTGGGAACCTTTAGCAAAATAAACGAGCTAGACACTCAGTTTTAGTGGAACTATAGTGACCGTTGGACTCTGATTTGAATTTTTTTCTTGCGAGAAAAGAATTCTACCATAGAACGTACACTAAATGGCTATTGTTTTTTTTTCCGCATTTTTCAAATTCTAGGTAATTACTGACCCCCAGATTTCACAGACATGCCCTTCATCAATCACCTAAGGGCATGGGTTATCTTTTCCTGGTCTGTGGGGTGTTTGTAAATGAGATCCACTACCTTTAAGAGAAGCCTACAAGCTTACCTTTCGGTAGATCATTGGGCTGAACTCGCCTAATGAGGGCAGCATATGCAGCGAGATTCTTCTTCTT
>JZLH01S0012682.1:1364-11784 GCA_001188425.1 Eucidaris tribuloides
AGGGGCGCGAGCAGCCGTAGCGATCTAACTCGCTACGAGCATTTCGGCCCCGTAATAGAGTCGCGAGCAGCCGTAGCGATCTAACTCGCTACGAGCATTTCGGCCCCATAATAGGGGCGCGAGCAGCCATAGCGATCTAACTCGCTACAACAAATTTTGCTGCTACTAGTACTGGTACGAGTTAGTCGCTACGAATTTCTGCTCTTATATATAAGAGCGCGGAATCGCTATCATTGCGATTGAGAAATTACCCCACGAACACCCTAACATGCGAAACGCACTCGAAAACATGCACCTTTTCGCACAAATCCTACCACAACTTTTGAACCAATGTATTACCGAAATTGTGGCAAACAGATTCTGGAAGTATATACTTTAGGGATTACTTCTATGTATAAAATGATATTATAAGATCTGTGACAGTCACACACTTTTGCAGTGAAATGAGCCTTATTATTTTTTTGTCTATGGCGAGCAGTCAAAATTTGGAAGATTTCAGTGATTTTTTTTTTCGTCTTGCTGACCTTTCACACAACATACCTCGAAAACTAAAGGTGGCATGAACTTGGGGCAAAAAGCTTCTGAAAGGGGACTTTCCACAAATTTCTGTGATATAGAGACTTTTTTTCATTGGTTGAGTAGTTCTGAAGCAATTTTTCAGTAAAGTCTAACAACTGAATCACAATCTACGACTTAGAGAATGTATACAACAGATCACGTGACTCACTCCAGCGATATTCGACTTGTTAAAGTTCAAGTTCCAGTTCATCAGCATGAACGTCCCTTCTCCCCTTGTTTCGTGCTGTTGATTTAATGATGTTTGGATAAAGCAATATGTTGACAATGCAAGGATAAAATTTCGACAATGTGAAGGGTATATATTTTGTGTTTGAGAGCGATGAATAGGCACTTGCTTCATGATTTTTCCAATCTCTCCAAATCTTGGCACACCGGGCATGGAGTCATACAATGATGTCGTCGATCGGACCAATCCATTGTTCATCGCAGGTGAGTACAAGTTAAATTGCAATACGCTTCCCATGTGCTGCTAAAATCATGATGCTGCTTGATGGATCTTGCCCATTTGTATCCACAGATGATTGACACTTGTCATCCCATTTTCATCCTCTACAGTTGATACTACATTACTCTCTGTTGAAGGTCACACTTCTTCAACTGCATTGAACTGTGCCCCCATCCTAGTTCATATCTGAGAAAATATAAGATGAAAGATATAAGAGTAGAAGAAATGGGATGAATGATGTGGATATAGAGCTATTTCTTTTTCCAGTACTCCACTTTCCAGTATACAAATATGTACTGATACGATGGTCCCTCTCTCTGCAGTGCATGCAATTACCCCACTAGGTTTTCATAATCAATTATATTTAGGGCCATATCATGCCTCTAGCAATATTTTGAAATAATCATGAGATCATTATCGTGTATACGATATTTATTCAACATTCTCTGATTTCAATATTATCAAAATATCGCCCACCCCTATCACCTACATGTACAGCAAAATTTCTGCTCATAACGATATAACTTGACTGATCTCCGTTAGGAGTGGACAGGTGTCTGATAGACTCACAAGCATCCGATGACCGGGGTAATAGTAGTGTAAAGCGCTTAGAGATGATATATTTCATATTAGGCGCTATATTAATCGAAACTATTATTATTATTATTATTATTATTAAACTCGCAGCCACAGTACTTTAACAAGATGTACTAGCATCTACTCGCATGGGTACAAATAACCTATACATGCATATCTAATAATCTGTGAACTTTGCCTCTTGGCAATCTTGATAATCTAAAATTATACTTAGGCTGTATTTTAATACTACTGTATGTACAGTTGTACCTACATACCAAATTTCATTAAAATATGTGTAACATTGCTTAAGTTTTAAGAAGGAAACCATATTTTGGGATTTGCACAATCAGCAATTTTCACATTCAATGAGCTTTATGTATGACCTTTGAGCTACACACTCACATATCACATTTTGATATCATGTACCTTCTAGATCTCATGAAAATCTGTCCAACATTAACGGAAACCAGTTAAATAGCTATTTGGCATTTAATGAATTATGACCTTTGACCTTTCAGCTACACATTCCAAAATCAAACTTGGGCTGTACTTTGATACTATATACTTCATACCAAATCTCATGAAAATCTGTCAAACATTACTTAAGTTATCAAATGGAAACCAGTAAAACTATAGCTTTTTGGATAGTTATTGAGATATGACCTTTGACCTTTCAGCTACACACACTGAAATCAAATTTGGCTGTAATTTGATATCCTGTACCTTTACACCAAATATCATGAAAATTCGTCTAACATGACTAGTTACTGAATGGAAACCAGTTGAATATCTATTTTGGCATTTAATGAGCTATGACCTTTGAGCATTCCGAGATCGAACTTGGGCTGTATTTTGATATCATGTACCATCATACATGTACCAAATCTCATGAATATCTATCGAATGGAAACCAGTGTTACGGACAGATGGATGGATGGACTGTGACGTTCCCTCCCGACTTTGTCAGGTGAGGGGATAAAACATGTATCTCGGCTTCTGCAATGAAGTTTCAATTGAAAAGTGTTTGAAGATTTTTACTCTCAATAGCTCAACAAATGAATAAGTACCTTTCTTTGCAGTGTAGCAAGGGGACATGTATCACTGTCAGAATCTGAGGAGTCTAAGACATCGCCTTTCAAACAGCTACATATAGAACTGAAACGCAGTCTGTAGAGGAACCTGGCCAGTCCATCACGACAGTTGATCCTACCCTCAATCTACAGTACCATCATAATGTAGATTCTTTGCATAAGTAAGCAACATTGTTGGTACCAGTGACAATGTGACATCCCATCTGACAAGTTCTGTAGATGGATCCATCCTGTAAAAAAAAAGATAAAAACTAAAATAAATCATATATAACCAGCATGTCTTTGTTTCATGTGTGTGAATGAAATACCATCCCACTTTGTAATACACAAGGTGCAATGTTGTTGTGTTGTTAGAAAATAACATAAGACCTTTGTACTGACTCCTGCTTTAACTTTCACCCGGTTTTGTAACCCAGGGCATAGTTCTGTAAAAAAATCAACAAAATCACATATTTCTATTTACATGTATAGTACCCCAGGGTACAAAATCATTTGCCACCTAGACGTGGAAACCAGTACCAAATACCAATAAGAAAGATTACAAATCAAAATTATTCTTCACCACTGTATTTTCAAAACAACATAACTCAAAACATGTTAAATTCTCCAATTAATACGAGAATACACTTTTGATACTCATGCATAACCGCCTCAATGTCAACACACTCCATGCATCAATAATGAATTTGCCATTGCCATGCTACAGCTACATTCACCGATCACGGACACGCTACGTGTAAGCTACATGTAGGACCTAGGTCTAACGTTGGAATGAAAGCCTACGCATTATACATCAACAAGACTTAGTTTCACGGTACGGTACGTGGAGGTTTTCCTACATGCGGGATGAAAGCCTACGCATTATAAATCAACAATGAAATTTGATGAGGTGTCAAGCAAAGTTGCAAAATGATACGTGTGAAGGAATGCTACCGTCCGTCAGGGGTGGCATATTTCCCGGACGGGTGGGAAATATTGGTATTTAACCCCCCCCCCCTTTTTACCAGGAAATACTGGGAAATACATGTATGCAATACGCTTCCATACAGGTAGGATGATTACTGTATGATGGTTCTGGAATTCAAGACATTACGAGTACATGTTCTTATAATGGTGTTTTTGGACAAGTTTGATTATGTTGGAGTTTGTCAATTAGTTAATTTTGATTATCTGTTGTTTTATGAAGCCAGAAGTAGTTAATGTTAGCCTATCCTGGGTCTGGCTCACTGCGAGATGAGTCTGCAGAAGAGCCCTCTTCTTTCATCATGATGCCCCCAAGTCCTGCCCTTGTCCTGGACAAGACCAGAGGGCTAGACAAACTACCGTGGTCTATTATTCAGTGTTTGGATGCCAGATGCATTCACCAAACCAACTCATTTCAAGCGTTCAGATTCGAGAAAAAACTTGTGGGTTTGGGTAATGGACACTGTTTATAACAAAACAACAGTGGTGGCGCCAGGTAAAATCTTAGGAGGGGCGAAATCCGTTTGGGAAAATTTTGCCTGCCCCCCCCTAAAAAAAAAAAATACTAGCCAACCTGCAAGCCAAACAGCATCCGACAAGCAGGGGGTCGATGATGACAAAATGCATTTTGTGCCTCCCAAAATATCTCTTACTAACCAAACCATCCGAGAAGTGGGGGGGGGGGAGTGGGGGGAGGGAAGGGGTCAATGATGACAAAAAGTATATTGTGCCCAGCATTCACATTTCACAATTTATAATTTTAGAGTTCTATTAAGGTCATACTTTTATAAGGAAAACCTAATATATCAAACTATCATGTAGACTACCCACACATGACAGATGACTGGTGTTGTGCATTTGCAAAGGGTCTGAAAAAGGAAGAAAGTCACTCTACTTCTGCTTATTCATCCATCCATGACAGCACTACTGCCTACAAATTGACAATGTTTGAAATTACCCTTGTTTGTAATGTAAAATAAAAAAATAAAAAAAAAATATTGTGAAACAGCAAGGTCTCATAAAAATACAAGTCTGTATTTTGTGTTCAAAAATCTTGAAATTCACATATAGTATGTTTGTATGTAATCCCCCTTCCTTTACAAATGATGAGCTACACTATAAAGTGATAGGCTAACATTGTGGAGCTTCAATTTAAAAAATTATCAAATTTTGATATCTGAACTACATAGTAGTGTTCAGATGGACAAATGAACACCCAAGAATAAAAAAGTTTGGAAAGTTACACTGCCAATGGCAAGTTATGCATGAATAAACAATTAAAACTGGGGGCGAGTTTAAATAGCGTAGGTGTACACACAGTAAGTCTATAGGAGAAAATGGGCAGGTGAATCCGATTAATTTAAGATTTTCACTTCTTTAAAGCACTAAATAATCATTTTGAAATACAATTTTTTCAGGGCGTCATTTTTAGACCTTATCGAAGACAATGGTGGCATAGGGAATCATGTAGCTCGGTTTTTTTTAACTGTGGTAAATGTTAGCCAATACCTTTAATACATGTATGCTGACTATGCTCAGGGTTGGCCGGTAAATACCGGGTGGTAAATACCGGTGCATGTATTTACCGGTAAATACCGCCTTGCTATTTTTGACAAAAACAGGAAATACTGGGAAATACTATACAGAAGTTATTTCTTGAAGGACAATAACTCAAAAATGTAGAGCTAGATTGTTGTTCAGTAAGTGTGATTCAATACAAAATACACCAAAAAACTAACTTGACTGATGGTGGGAAACTAGGAACTCATTCTGATTGGTTGGACAAATTTTCTACACAGCCAAATCAAATCAATACTAAAAGTAGGAAAATTTTAATATCACCTGCTTTTATTTTAGAAATTGTTTTCAATCATTTCAGTCTGCAAATATCTGAATTGTTCCATAAGTCCAGAACACTTAAACAGCATACCCCATAGACAGATATTGATTTTGTCCCTGTATATTCAGCAAGATGAGGGCCGCACCCCACAAAAAAGCTACATGTAACACCTGAATAATGTACAGTGTAGTTCTGTTCAGTATGTGAAATAACACTGAATTAAATTATCAAAATTGAAAAGAGGTTTTTTTACAGTCTTTTCACTTGAAATTTATCAGTTCAAGGTGGATTTGTGTTAGAAGAACCCAAATAAAGGGCATTAATGGCCTTTTAAGTTGACCTTGTACAACTTCAAGAGTACGTGTACTACTAGGTATCACCCACATATTTCCCAGTATTTCCCAGGTATTTCACAGTATTTCCCCGGTATTTCCCGGTATTTCCCAGAATTTCCCAGTATTTCCCGCCTTGGTGGGAAATACAGGTATTTCCCGGGAAATTGCCAACCCTGACTACCGGTATGCTCCATAATTGTGCTAATGATCCATGATATCAATTCTATCAAGATATTGCACTCACTGATGTCTCTGTGTTAGGATGGCAATTATTTGTTTCTATAAATGCCAAGTACGGTATCTTGGAATTTTATTCCATTTTTCATCAGGACAAATTCAAATTCAAAATCTAAGTATCAGTCCACAGTGAATATTGGCAGTTGACAGTTCTATCCAAATCCTGCCTTACCATAATCCTACACATGGTGTAGGGTGGGGAGTTGAGTAACCGGACACCTAATTTTTTATTTTTTTCTGAATATGTTGCCAAAAAATGTAATTTTCAAATGATCAGTATCAGTATTTTCATGAAGAATAAAGATTTATGGGAAGAAAAATGAATGCTGCATACCCCTGTTCTGTTTGTAACTTTGCACGATAATACTTGACGCGTAAAGTGCCATTCTAACGTGCGGTGTCCGGGTAGTCAACCCGTCCGGAAATTTATACAACCTCTCATGATACTGTGGGGCCAGTGTACACACTACAGACTACATGTATATTCCAAGTTAATAAAGTAAATGTTTATACAGTCTGGAAAATTGTCATAAAAGAAAGAAAAGAAAAAGGAAAGAATGCAAATAACTGACATGAAGAATTTCTTGCATGGTCCTGGTTCATAGACCTGTATTAAAGGTTAGTGACATGATTGGGAACACTTGAAAATGCCTCAAGAACCAAATGAGTTGATATACCAACTATACACTAGCAGGAGTGGATCTCCCACCTGGGAGGATTTGTCTACATTGTTTACTTAAGGAGAATCAAGCATAAACATAGGAGTATTTTATCCGGGCACAATAAAAATAAGCCACATAGAGAGCCACACAGCAGGTTTACCTGCTACGAGTGATATTGACATTATTTTAGAATGAGTCAACGTTTGACTACAAGATTTTCACAGGATAATCCTTGCATCGTTTACTTGATTCTAGAGTAGTTTCAGCCCAAGTTGAGGACTATACCCCCAATCATGTCATTTACCTTTATTGTGGTGTGAATATAAAATTTCAAAATGTATCAAATATCTATATAGGGGTGCATTTGAATATTTAAATCAAGTGAAGAGTTAAAGCATTTTGTGTCTTGTAGACAATTCCCTAGCAATATTTTCATATGAAAATGTAGAAAAAGTTGTCAAAATTGACTTCTTTCATCTTATTTCCCGCTTTTTGCCATATTAACCGGATGGCCTCATATTTTCTGGATGGTATTTACCGGTAATTACCGCCAGTATTTCCCACCTTTTATATTTCCCAGCCAACCCCGGTTACCGTGGTACATCCCACAAAAACAGATTGCTAACATTGACACTGCGCATTACGTGTATTAAATATGCAGCCTATTTGCGCGATGCGGTGATTCGCGAGAAAGCAAAAACAAAACATATTTCATGTAATTAGCAGTGGCATCGACAGAAAATTTTGCTCACTCGTGTGGAAATTGTTTTGACTGAAGCGGCCTACATTTCATGGGGCCATGGCAGTAATGGTGACTTGTCCAGGTAAATATTCTCGCCGGATTAGTCTATTCTTTACCTTACTAGGCAATAACCCCCCCCCCCCGGGAGTAAAGTACACTCCGGCTCCAGGAGCTACCATGACCTGGGCCTGAGCACACCTACTATGTAAGTATGTTACATGTATGTGGTCCTATGCAGAGCTATACGGACCACATTTGCACATACGCCCTCTACTGGAAAAAAAACGAACAAAGTTTGCACTGTGTGGATTGAATTATCCAGTTGGTCCGCCAACACTGGACAGATTTTATTCAGGACACTGGACAGAAGTTTTGTAAATAAAAAATGAAATTGCCCGTGGTCCAGTGTACATGTCGTGTACACCATGCGCGTGTATGGACTTTCAAAATGGACACTAAACAAGTAGAAAAAGTCTAGACTAATTAATTATCTGTCAAACTCAGAAATCCTAAACAAGTATTCAAGTCTGAAAAGATACCCTTTTATAGTAACATTTTGTTAAAACTATACCCTTTTTTCCTGATTTTGGCGATTTTGAGACCCTTTTCAATGTACGCGAGTACATCGCCCGACCATGAAATTTAAAGTGATAGACTAACATTGTGGAGCTTCAATTTAAAAAAAATTGTCAAACTTTGATACCTGAGCTACATAGTCTTGTTCAAATGGACAAATAAACACCCGGCTAGAATAGAGTCTACAAAAGTTTGGAAAATTACACTGCCAATGGCAAGTTATGAATAAACAATAAAACTCTGGGCGAGTTTTATTAAAATACTGTAGGTGTACACACAGTAAGTCTATGGGAGGAAATGGGCAAGTGAATCTGGTCAACTTACGATTTTCACTTTTTTAAAGCACTAAATAATCATTTTGAAATAAACTTTTTTCAGGGCTTCATTTTTAGACCTCATTAAAAGACACTGGTAGCATGGGGAATCATGCGGCTCAGATTTTTTTTTAACTGTGGTTAATGTTCGCCAATACTTTAAAAGTAAATGACATGATGGAGGGTAGTCCTCAACTTGGGCTGAAACTACTCTAAAATCAAGTAAACTATGCAAGGATTCTCCTGTGAAAATCTTGTTGTCAAACGTTGACTCATTCTAAAATAAACAATGGTGATATCACTCGTAGCATGGAAACCTGCTGTGTGGCTTTCTATGGGGCTTATTTTTACCATCCCCGGAAAAAAATAAGATACTCCTATGTTTATGCTTGATTCTCCGTAAGTAAACAAATTACAGACAAATCCTCCCAGGTGCACGCTTAAGCCTTAGCCGTGCAAATCACTGTCGCCTCGTAGAGTGCACAGCTCTCTGCACTGTCAAACCACCGTTTGAAATTTGTACGTGAAATTACACATTTTCAACTTACCTCATCCTTGATAAAGCGTAATACTTGTAAACCTATTTTATGTTTATGCTCCGATTTCCTCCATTGAGAATAAAAAAAATAATAGAAATACAAAAATTAATGGAAATCTTGTCAGTGCCCAGCTGGTTGACTGACTAAAATGATTTTTCAGGTGACGAACGCTCTAAGCACTTCCGGGTAAAGGCCAGTGAAAACAGGTTAGACTTGTTAACAGGCATTTTAAGAGAGATGGTGCAATTCAAATCTCTCGTGCCGACAGGGCCCTTGTGTGGTGGCAGAGATTTATGCAGCGCGCGACCTGAAATGAGTCTAATATTCGACTTCCGAGAATAACAGAGCAGACGAAGAAATTTCATGAAGAGAAGGCTGATCCGAATTTTGCATTCAATTTGCAGGGCTACAGGTAAAAATTACAAACAACCTCCCAGATAACAATACTATATTGGGCCAATGTCAGCAATGGTCGGCACGGTCGCAGTCGGAAAGCCAGCAGTGGCCCAACATTGGCCCAATGTCTTTATTTTCTCAAATATACATGTTGGATATTAGTTGGCTATACAATGTTGGGCCAACATTGGCAAGTGATCGGCATGGTCACCGTTGGAGAGCCAATGCTGGCCCAACATTGGCCCACCATCTACATTTTGTGTCAGATACATGTTGGATATAAGTTGGCTATATAATGTTGGGCCAACATTGGCAAACGATCGCCACTGTAACAGTTGCAGAGCAATTGTTGGCCCAACATTGGCCCACCATCTACATTTGGTGTCAGATACATGTTGGATATTAGTGGGCTATACAATATTGGGCCAACATTGGCAAGTGATCGGCATTGTCACCATTGGAGAGCCAATGTTGGCCCAATATTGGCCCACCATCTACATTTTGTGTCAGATACATGTTGGATAATAGTTGGCTAAACAATGTTGAGCCAACATGGGCAAACGATCGGCATCGTCACCATTGGAAAGCCATTGCTGGCCCAACATTGGCCGACGATCTACATTTTGTGTTAAATACATGTTGGATATAAGTTGGTTATATAATGTTGGGCCAACATGGCAAACGATCGGCAGGGTCACCGTTGGAGAGCCATTGCTGGCCCAACATTGGCCCACCATCTACATTTTGTGTCAAACACATGTTGGATATAAGTTGGTTATATAATGTTGGGCCAACATTGGCAAATGATCGGCATGGTCACCGTTAGAGGCGTTAGAGAGCCAATGCTGGCCCAACATTGGCCCACTATGTACATTTTGTGTCAGATACATGTTGGATATTAGTGGGCTATACAATATTGGGCCAACATTGGCAAATGATCGGCATGGTCACCGTTGGAGAGTCAATGCTGGCCCAACACTGTGGCCCACCGTCTATATTTTGTGTCAGATACATGTTGGATATTAGTTGGCTATACCATGTTGAGCCAACATTGGCAAACGATCGGCAGCCAGTGTCATTACAACGTGTACACCATGCGCGTGTGAAAACGCGTAAAAGGGT
>JZLH01S0012688.1:0-10751 GCA_001188425.1 Eucidaris tribuloides
TCAGAGTACTTTGTAGGTTTCCTTAGTGATCTATCAGAGAAGCAGTAGGTTTTCCCTTCTTTTGACGGACTTGAAAAGTTGAAATCCTCTGTTAATAACAAATTTGAACTCCTCACCAGACAGTCACGACAGCACTTCCAAGAATTGTTTGGTCACACAAAATATTCAGAGATAATTTAGTTTTCACAAGACATCACCACGACTTCAGATCATAAAAAGTTTCTTTCACCATATAAAAATCACATTTATAAATATTCAATTTCTCAGTCATTTCTTTCAATCGCTATTGGCTGGATCATACTGAATTTGAAATCTGTTTCCTGACGCGTTCTGCAGCCTCATTGTTCAATTTTCTCCTCCTGACAAAGACCAGTAGACTGAAGAATAGTCCAACACAAAATGTCACACCTTCAAAGATCCAAAAAGTCCTCTCTATTGCATGTCTCGATCTTGGACAACTGTAAACAGATGAAAAGAAAATCATATTAAGGCCATTAAAAGTGCAATGACTTAATCTATGTGTTCTTCAAATGAGAAATAGACTTTATGTAACTCACCAAAAGTAGTATTATTAATAGTAGTAGTTGTAGAAGTAGAAATACATATGTAATAGTACTAGTAGAAAGAAGTAGTAGTAGTAGTTGTAGAAGTAGTAGTAGTAGTAGTAGTAGTAGTAGTAGTAGCTCTTGCTGTTGAAGTGCCTGATAATTTTCTATCATCAGATTGTGTTTACAACTCAACATAAATCTAAAATGATTGCTGCTACACTGATATGACTGCAAAACATAGGTATGTCTTTGTTACTCCCTCACACTTGCCTCATAACTGATACAAATCATGACCTTTGACATTAAATATAACAACAATTTGTCATTGCTTCACAAACTAAACATCACCACTTCATCACACATTGCACTGATTGTATGTGTGCCCTTTGTGTTCATGTGCCCATTAGTCTGACACTTACATCATAGTCATGTATAATTTTTTAACTCCAAAATTCAACCAGATTGTGTTGTAGTTACAGTCTCTTCTTGATCCAAGTTTGATAGGAGAGAATTTGAACTTTGACCTCCAATTCCCAATTAATTCATTAGTGTGTCTTAGTACATACCTGACCAACTTTGATATAAGATTAAATTCATTGAGTCCAGTGTGTATTTTTGGGGTATGTAGGAGTTGACAAAAATATTTGGAAAAAGGAAGCTGAACCCAATATTTTTCAACTCCTAGCAAGAGAAATAATTGTTGTAGTTGACATAGAAAAAAAGGACACAAGGACTAGCAACTCCAAGTGATGAAAACATTGAAAACCCAATTTTGAAAACTTACAAATGTATATAGAAATAATCTTCTCTCATTTTGGGCTACCAAGATCAGGGCTTGTATTGGAACATGACCTTTTATTGGTTCTTATATTTATTTATAGTGATATACAAGGGCAGATTCTGAATGCATAATAATGATATAGATCATATTTCACAAATAAGACTGACAGATAACCCCAAAACATACATGTCTTACATAAACACTGTTCCTTACCTTTTGTAAACCTGAATATTTGACTCTGTACACTGAACTAACTGATTGAAGCCTGTCTCAAGACATGAATGTGAATTCACTTTCTGCAAAACAAAGAC
Organism: Eucidaris tribuloides; assembly: GCA_001188425.1. NCBI lineage: Eukaryota > Metazoa > Echinodermata > Echinoidea > Cidaroida > Cidaridae > Eucidaris > Eucidaris tribuloides. The sequence goes on from JZLH01S0012688.1 coordinate 1,641, forward strand.
AACAAATATCATACTTCATGCATGTTACACTTATATCTCTGAATATATATCAAAGTTGAATGACTGTTGAATAACTGGTGGAGCAAAAATTACACAATTACTCCCAAGATCTGTTTTAACATTAGAGTATATGACATTTCTTGTTTGATCTTCCCTCACAATACAGAAACCAGTTACACACTACCTGAACTGCATGTCAGACAGTATACCGGTGTATGAAGATTTTCTTCTATGAATATACTTTCCAAATATTATTACATGAAGCTTGAATTTCTGTTACAAATATGGAAACCCTTCCCATACAATATGTGAATTACCTTATTTCCTTGTTAACATGCATTGGAAGTCTCATGTAGAACTGAAGGAGAGCCCTCTTCTGTTGTTATTTTTTCACTCATCTTTTAATTTTCTACGTTTTTGCAGGTCTGCAACCTCAATATTCTTTTCATTGTACATCAGTGATGGGTGTCTCGAGACATGTCTCGAGACAGTGTTTGGGTGTCTCGTGTCATGTCTCGGTCTCGGACGCTAACTGTCTCGGTCTCGTCTCGGTCTCGACAGGAATTGTCTTGGTCTCGTAGGCCGTGACATTGACAAGACACTAAAAAACAGCTCAATTTTGATGAGTCACTCTCAGATTCTCACTGCTCTCTGCCTGACATACGTACAGCATAAAATGCACTTAACACAGGATTGAAGAACAAAGAGTAGAGATTAAGAGTCGGATACCTTGAAATACAGTCTGTACATTTGTCTCTTTTAGTGAACAAAGGTACCAAACTTAACGCAGAAAACTGTCATTACAAGGTGTACACCATGCGAGTGTATGGACTGTCAATCTCAGAATACTCTAAACAAGCATTCGAGTCTGAAAAGATACCCTTTTAAAGTAAACCTTCTGTTGAATACCCTAAAAGAGTATTCAAGTCTGAAAAGATACTCTTTTAAAGTAAACCTTCTGTTGAATACCCTAAACAAGTATTCACGTCTGAAAAGATACACTTTTAAAGTAAATCTTCTGTTAAAAGTATACCCTTTTTCATGATTTTGATACCCTTTTCACTGTACGCACACGCATCGTCTGGCCGTAAAAAACAACAACCCGTTTTATACATGTTTTTTTTTCACACCGCGCATGGTGTACACCTTGTATTGATAGTGCCCCCCCCCCCAACCACCCAAACCCCCCCCCCCCCCCCTGGTTTTGTTTATTTCACGAGTTCTATGGTAAAGAAGAAAAGAAAATACAAAGGTCATCTTACGCCACAAATGAAATTTGGAAACTGTACAAAACATCTTGAGTGTGTGTGTGTGTGTGTGTGTGTCTGTCATCAGCTGTGTGTGTATGTGTGTATGTGTGAAGGGGGGGGCTGAGGGACTTGAGGTACCAGTCCCCATTACCCCTATTTTACAATTTGGATGCAGTCCCTCTTACCCACTCCATTTACAATGCAGATACTGGATAACACCCACTGGCCTTTCTTGGCACGGTCGCGACAAAACGCACGAGTACTCCAATCACAACTCCCGAATTCATGTACCTTTTCAGTAAAGGCCAAAGTTTTCCACTTTACAATGTCAAATTCCGATTTTCCAAATATCAAATTCCGTTTTTCCCCGCCATGTAATTAAGCAGTTTTCCGAATTGAAATTTGTGTTGGTAAAAATCACAAATCAAGCATATACTAGGCCCATGGGGGTTTTGATTCAGGTTTGGGGGCATATTTGCAAGTAACGCTTTTTTTTGGCTTCATCAACCATCTTTTTGGTAAATTAGTTCAGTTTTATTCAATAAATATTTTTGAATTTTACTTCGGGTAGTTCGGGTGGAATTTTGAGTCATGATTTCTTGTTTTCATTTTTGTTCAAAATGTTGTTTTCCGCATTATACTTTGAATTCTGTGATTTCCGTGAAAAATCTGCAACGCAGAAAACTTCTGTCTTTACTTTTCAGCCTTCACCCCGACGTAGGCTACTTAGTTGATATAATTACACATTCACATTAGGCAATGGTCCCTGCTAGGTTCAACCCCCCCCCCCCACCACACCCGCTCTCATCTTTCATAATTATGAATGATGATTATGACGATGACGACGACGATGACGATGACAATGACGATGACGATGATGATACAATGAATATGATGATGAATGTAATGATGATGACATGATGAATGATATCAGGAATGAACTTAAAACTGTTGTAGTAGTCTATAATTGCAATTAGGTACGTAGGAAAATAGAAGAAAGTGTGTGTATTGCATAGAAATATCTAGTGTCTCGTTCACTAGTGTCTCGGTCTCATCTCGGTCTCGAAGGTAATTGTCTCGTCTCGGTCTCGAACGCTAATTGTCTCGGTCTCGTCTCGTCTCGGCTGAAACTGTCTCGGACCCAACACTGTTGTACATGTATATCAAATGCAGTACAGTATACAAACAGCAAGCTTGAGTTGATTTTGAAACTGGTTTTGTTTTCCTTCTTCATTCTTCCAGTGTGTTTGCCCTTGAATTGTCTGTCATACATGTCAACAGGGCGAATGCTGAAATTTGGGGGTGACTTGTGTGTGTATTCACTCACTGTCAAAAGATATACCAGATATACATTGCACAGGGGTAAATCTGTTGACATTAAATCTTTAATTATGTCCACAGCATGTTTCATATGGTTTTATTATAGTTTTGGTTCACTACTACACAGAAAATCCAGAACATCCCAATAATCTATCACGGTATAGTGGTTGGGTTCACTTGTGAAAGTAACAGTTAGAATTTGAAATAAGCTTGTTTGACCAGGTTCTGATATTTGAAAAAACAATTTTAAAAGTATCCAGGTTCGACACTGTTTCATAACCAATGAAATTGTACAACAACACACAACCATGTTGCAGATGACTGGCCCCATACCTGACCATATATATATATTTTTTTTTGTACTTGCCAGAGTAATATCAAATATGCAATGAGTCCAAACTTACTATTGACAGTCCATGACATTGTGCACACGGTCCGAGTGGAGTAAAATTTTCAGTTTGCCAACACTGCTGTGATTGCGAACCCTTGCCTTCTCCATCTGCATTGACGTCTTGGTTCGTCATCTGCTCGTTCCCTCCTTCATGCTCATTGACGTCTTGACTTGTCATCTGTTCTTTTGCACTTGAATGCGGATCTACACTCTGGTCAATTGCAGCACTATGTGAAAATGAACAAAATATACAAATGCATGTTATAAGGGCATTGACATGATTGGGAGCAGTCAAAAGTGCCTCAAGAACTAAGTGAATTGAAATATATACCAATACCATACATACACTGGCTAGAGTGTATATTCAGGATGATTTTTGGGGTTTTTTTTTTTTTTTTTTAAAATTGAGGAGAAACAAACATGAATTTACCAGTACTGAATTACAGTCAAATCTGTTTTAGTGGCCACCTCTCTACAGCAGCCAACCTGTCTATAGTGGCCTCAAAAATGATTTCCCAGAAGACAAACTGACAAATCATCTGTTAACGAACCTGTCTATAGCAGCCACCTGTCTATAAAGGTCACATTTTTTGTTTCCCTCACGAGGCCACTATAGACAGGTTTCACTGTACATGTAATCTCTGGCCCTGATAGAAATTGATCCTATAGAAAGCTACAAAACAAATTCCACTACTGCCAGCATTTAATTGCCACAACAGAGATGATATGTATGACCTTGAAATGTTCACAATAAGAACCTTAATTAGTATGCTTCATGCAGAGAGCATGATGTCCTAAATTGAGCATTATTTCCAATCTTGCCATATTTCCCTTTAAGTACTCTCAATTAAATCCCCTTGTAGTGTTTAGGTCCCTGTCACTTTTCCTCTGGTATTTCAAAATCTAGTACATGTACATGTATTAAGCTTAATCCCTGTTTAAGCCGATTCCAGGGTGCTAATCCTCCAAAGCCAGATTTCTTTGAGACAGTGAAACTTCAGATCAATAGCAAGTTAGTAGACCAGTAAGCTACATTGAAAAGGAAACTTCCCTAGGTAAAAGAATAGTGGGTGCACATTGTTTAACAACAGAATCACTCATGTGGACAATGCAATCTACAACTATACACTGTCTGACAGTGTGATGATGATTCTTCTCTTCAAATGCTGCTGTAGATGAATACATGGAAAAATATTAAGATATTATTATTGCTTGCATGGTGCCAAACCATCATGTTCAAATTAATGAAATAATGGTTACATTGTTAATATTTCTGTTTGCAGGATTCAAGTTAATTGAAATGATGATGATTGATTTATACACAGTATGATGTTACTATGGTCTATGATGAAAGATTCAAAAACATTTAAATCAATAGAACATTTTCTTACCTCATACTCGTCATGGTACAAGTGCTTAATATGAGAAGAATCAGAAGGCTTGTTAGAAAGATGTCTGGTAAAGCACTCCACATTGTACACAGGCAGCCTGCCATTCTTGTAATGCACCACCTCACGGCTCACTACTGGGATGTTGATGGTATGCAATTCTCCAGTTCTGGCAGCAGCAAATTTCAATTAATGCCTGTTGATTGACGACCTTTCTTTCTGTGAAGAGAATCAACAACACATATTTCATACAAAAATAACTACATTGCAAGCAAAACAAAAGATTGTAATGTGTAATTGAAGTTTTGCTCTTATCACTTCATTAGACTTCTGCAGTGTAGGGTCTACTCCAAGTTAACTAATTAAAACATCTGCTACTGGAACCATAAGATAGATTACACTGTTAACTCTGCAGAAAAAGAAATTATTATTTACCTTTGGCATGCAGTACAAAATACAATCTGCAATTTTTTAATGTAAACAGGTCTGTCCAGTGTAGGAAATACACTGGGGTGACCGGCGATTTAGCCCCCAAAATTAACAAAATAGTCCCCTAAAATCACTTAATAGCCCACAATTATCCTCATAGGATTCAATGTATAATATACTGGCATCACTAATTGAGCTTGAAAGTAGCCCCAGAAATTTTTTTTTATTTCCTGCCGTGTCTGTCTATTATTAGAGACAAGAATGTCGGTATTATTTTCATTTAGATTTTATTCAAAACACTTCCTTCAAGTTCAAGTAACCACTTAATACTGTAAGGTTGTAAAATTATAGGTGTGTGTAGATTGTAGAAATGTTGAAATCATACAGTCAGCAAACAGCAACATAACTCGAACAGAAAATTTATATCTTGGTCACTGAGATTTATTAGTATGCAAAAATAATTGAAATACATGACCAAAAATGATAACACATTCATTAACTTGTTGCTGATTTGATGAATATAATTATAGTAAAAATCATTAAAATTGCCAAAATTGTTCGTGTAACTCAAACAAGCAATTTTAGCATTCAAAATATACTTTTAAAATGAAATATAAAAAATGAAATTTGATATAAATGTATTACGAATCATTGTTGGTCACTTACAATGTGAACTATTAAGCTATTTATAAAACCATAAACTCAGTGCCTTAATACATTTTAAATTAATATGAGAGCACTACGTAAATTAAACAGCAATTGCAAAGGAAATGAGAACAGAATGCTGTAAATATTACACAGACTGGCTTAAATTGAATCTTGAAATGTGATAAAACAAAAAGTACAAAATTTAATTTCGGGTAAAATTGTTAGCAATTTAAAACAATTCACATGCAGCAGATTTTTTTTTTGAAGTCTTAAAACAGTGTTCCATATTAATCAAAAATATTTGTAATATGTAGCCCAAAATTACCTAATAAAGCAAAGTAGTACGAGCTTACTTTATTTAGAATATACTTTGTATCAAAGGCAGCAAATCTGAACTGTTGTATATAAAATTTGATTTGTAGTAAATGTAATTTTGAATAAAATTTTAAACATTGACAATTTTCAGACTTTCATGGAAACTACTAGTCATGTACAGCTATATAATAAAATTGTAAAGTTTCTAATTTGTTTAATTATGAAAAAATGTTTACATATGACAAAGGTACATTAACGAAGCTAACAAATTACACAGTTGTTTACAAGCAAAGTATTTGAATATGTGGAAATTTGTTTAAACGGCAAGTTAATAGTCAGGGTACTTAACTGAAATAATCATTGAATATACAAACATAAGTATGAGTCAATGGTGTAAAAATCGAGTAGTTTATGAGTCCTGCTTTCCATTGAAGAAAGTTCAAATTCAAAACTGAAGATAAAATGTCCAAATCGTGAACTGGTAACTGCAGTGAATGGCGGAGAAATGTTGAATTAAATTGTCCAGTTTGATGGTTTGACTGCTGAAGGTGGCAAAACTTGAAGAATTTTTTTTTTTATAATGAGTCTGACGGAAGCGGAGTTCAATATGAAGAAATAAAACAGGAACAAGCTGTATGAAGACCATGAGGCAGCGTACAGTCACTCACTAAATGTCCAGCATTTTGTAGAGTCAAAGGACGAGAGCTGAGAGCATCATTACATGTACATCCCGCGACTATGAACAGTAAATTAAAACTTACATGAAGACCTGGGGGCAGCGTACAGTCACTCGCTGGTATCCAGACGGCGATATAGCGGAGTCAGAAGACGAGAGGCTGATAAGGCATCATGTCTCAAGCGGCTACGTACAAGCGGCTACATGAAGACCAGGAGAACAGCGTCAGTCGAGAGGCTGAAGGCATCATATGTCAAGCGGCTACGAGCGCGCTACATGAAGACCAGGGAACAGCGTCAGTCACTCGCTATGCAGCCAGGAACAGCAGAGTCATAAGACGAGAGGCTGGAAGGTATCATGTCGATTGAAAATAAATTTTAAAGTCTTAACTCACCATGCTGCAAATATGTTCGAACGAAAAAACTGGTAGACAGCATCATTCACTCCGAAATGAGTTAAAAGAAGAGAGGCTGAATTGCGGCAGTCGAAAATAACAGCTTTTGTGGTGAATTAAACGATGAAGGATTGAAAACCAAATTAACAGGAACTGATGAAATTTTGAAGAAGGGTGTGGAGAAGTCCGACCACCGCTGGCACCAGTTGTAAGTTGTAAGATGTATAGTGTGGTGTTGAATGTAGAAGTGGTGAAATCATTACAGTCAGCAAACAGCAACATAACTCGAACAGAAACCAGGAGACGAAATAATAAACAACTTAATACGACGAAGTCTGGCAGTGCTCTGATTTAATAGAACATAAATCCTGGCTGCCTCGCCCAAACCAAAGAACATCATTTTACATAATTATATTAAAATACATTCACATGAATAAACAAACAATAACTAATGGTGAAGAAATAAAATAATGGACAAATCCTATTCAACAAATAAACCAATAGAAGACAAGACGAGGATGAGGTGATATGAGAAGGTTGAAGGTGACATGATAAGAATGAGAGCTGTCTAGGCTCAACTCAGGAATCAGGTGTGTGATGGAATGAATGGACACACTGGATGAATATGAAATCATGGAATGAAGGTGACAGGTGACATGACATGAGGATGAGGCAATGCATGGTAACCAAAATAGCTGATAACATGGCAAACAAATATTAACTGAATTAAAGGTAACTAATCACAATTGACAAAATAACAACCCTACAATACTTTGAAATCCAATATCTTGACTTCATCCCAGTTGTACATAAATACCTTCTTTTCCCACTCGAATCGTATCAAATAGCCATTCAAATTTCCACTGAAAATGCACGGAGATGGAGCGCACCACGATTGATTTTTGTTGGTGGTGGAGGTAGTATACGAAGGTGATACCCAGTGGAAATTATTTGCATGCAAAAATTAAAAATAAAATTGATAAATCTAATGTTACGTTGCATCACAAAATACTGCAGTTCTGATCACAGTCTTGATGAGGGGGCTGAGGACGATATTGATATGTTAAATGAGAAGACCTGAATATAAAGGAGACAGATTCCAATGCAGTTTAACTTTCATGATAAAAAGACCGTCATTGTTCATTTCGGTCGTAAGTAAGTAACACAACATATAATTGCACGTGTGGACTGTACAAAAATCTGCAGCGCGGCGTTCAACTTCAGGCAACAAGTATTGTGCCTGCTTGGATTTTATTTACAATCATTCACGTTAGTTAACAGGTACACATGATTATCTGTTTTTTCGTGTATAATAAGTACAAATATTATGTTATTTCTAAAAAATTAATTTTAACGTGAAATAAAACTTACCACTCACAGCTTTCCGGCTCGTAGCGTGACGTATTTTTAAATGACGTCACTTCATGCTAAATTCAGCACATTATACATAAATATACGGCGGCCTTTAGGCATGAAATATTTGAAATAAACTTCTATTTCAAGTCTTTTACATTACATAGTTATAAACACAATGATACTATTCTGTGTTACTTTATACGTAAATACAAACGTATGTTTAAAATTAGTCGTGTTCTCCTAACAAGAAGTATTGCTGTGAAATAAAAGTCACATTATTTATTTGTGTGGTGTCTCTAAAGCTCCGTAATTTCAATAGACTTGAATGCAGTGATTGCTTACTTAGTTTGATGAGTTGTTTACGAAAATTAAAGGTCCGCGAGCGCAATGACTGACTTCCTTTGGGGCCGAAACTCAACAATTCCAGCGACCATTGAACTTTGAAGCAGGAGGATTTACCCCGTTTTTCAATGATTCTGAAATGATGGGCATGTATTAAACGGAGACCAGTCTGATACAAACATGATGGAAAACAACGCAAACGTGCAGAATCGACGCTGCAACAGGATCAATGTCAACTTCAAGATCAAGTTCGTTGACGCCATCTGCGTGGGTTCTTACGAATGTCGTGAATTCATTCTACGTACATTCTCATATCTTACAGTAAAGAATGTAAACAACCTGTGCGAAGGTAGTTATATGCAAGGAAATGCTGATGTTTTGAACATGTTTTTATCTGTTCTGTTGGCAAGTCGAATCAAATTAATTAAGCCTCCCCCCCCCCTCCTAAGCTCCCCGCGCTTTAAACAGACCGACTCTTGACTTTCTTATGACAAATTTTGAACAGATTTGGGCTTATCCTAGGTAATATGAATACGACCAGAAAATTGTCAAAATTTGTCAAAAATGGGTCCTTGTTATGGGATCATATTTAATTTTGACGT
>JZLH01S0012688.1:30726-44678 GCA_001188425.1 Eucidaris tribuloides
AAGGACTCTGAATAGGACTTTCAGGGTGTGAAAAAAAAATACATTTTGTTCAATATCTCCTAAACACCAAAATGTCAGTTATGCCCTTTTATCATGGGAGCAGTGCTCTTCTTCTTCTTCTTCTTCTTCTTTTCTTCTTCTTCCTCCTCCTCTTCCTCCAGCTCCTGCTCTGCTCCCCATGACAAAAGGGCATAACTGACTTTTTTTTTCAAGATTGAGTTATAAAGTGTAGGGACATAGTACATCATGTTAAAGGCAGTGGATCTCATTTGCAAACATCTCCACAAACCAGGAAAAGATAACCCATGCCCTTAGGCTATTGATGAAGGGCATGTCTGTGAAATCTGGGGGAGAATTATTGCTTAGAATTTGAAAATTGCGAAAGAAAACAATAGCCGTTTAGTGTACGTTCAATGGTAGGATTTTTTTTTCTCGCGAGAAAAAATTCAAATCAGAGTCTAACGGTCACTATAATTCCACTAAAACTGAGTTTCTAGCTCCTTTATTTTTCTGAAGGTTCCCAGATGGCACTTTCTTCCGAATGTCATTGTATTTACACAATGTTAATTTTTAGGTATGCAAAAGAGATCCACTGCCTTTAAACATGCAGAACGTCCCTTGTTTTAATAATCCGCTTGTTAAAAGGACTCTGAATAGGACTTTCAGGGTGTGAAAAAAAATATTTTATTCAATATCTCCTAAAAATCAAAATGTCAGTTATGCCCTTTTATCATGGAAGCAGTGCTCCTCTTGCTCCTCCTGTTCCTTCTCCTCCTCATCATCGTTTTAAAATTAATTTAAATTAATTTCATTAAAACGTTATGTTCTGTAAACACACATGGTATCAAATGGTTATATTTGACGGGGCGGGCCATACAATGCTTGGTTTTGTTGTTCTCGAATTGAAGAGTATAGAATAAGAAGTACTTAAGTCACATTTTGGCGAAATTGAGTTAGTGATTGTTTCGAAGTCAGTACGTGCTGGGAAGATTTTTGACAAAATTTTGGTCAATTTGACCCTTCCCTAGTATGGGTCAGGAAGGGGTCAACCGGGGGCATTTTTGTGTATTTGGTCTAATTTCTTCAAAATGAATCTCAAAATTACTGACTAGGTATGGAGACTAAGAAAATATGTAATTTATCATTTATTTTGTGCTTTGTTGATGAGATATGGGGTCACTTCTACATGTTATAGTCTACGGTAAAATGAGGTCAAATTTCAAACAACGTCCAAATTTGATAAATTGCATATCAAATTGTTTGTCTTACTGAGGACATTCCAAAAATATATAAATTAAGTGTTTTTGATATTCATTTATTCGAGAAGTGCTTTCGTTTTCCTGAGACCTTTATTGTAGAAGAGAAAGTACTTAAGTTCAAAATATTGATTTTATTGATTATTGGAAATCGACAAGAGTGGCAATGGTTTTTTTTTTGTCCTATATTCATCGTTTATTGTGTCAATTAACTTCACCAAGTCTGGATGTCCAACTGAAACAAATGTGAAAACTTTGAGCCTTTGTTTCTCAAAAGTAGTATTATGCGACTTCAGTACTTCTTATTCTATAGTCTGCAATAAGTTGAAAGTTGACGTTACAGTCTATAATTGCATACAAGGCTTTTAATATTCTCATCTCGTTGTTAATCAACGTTTTACGGTCCATCGACAAGATTTATATCTATACAAAATATGCACTTTAGTGAACATCGGTGCATGCGTGACCTTGCACTACTACTGTGGAGTTTCCACGATAAATATTAAAACATACATAATTTATAAAGACGCGTCAATCATTCTCCCGAATGCTGTGTCCATTATTGATCAACTACTATATAACATAACAATTTTTCATCATCCAGATGACATTATTTAATTGGTAGCTTTCTATCCATCAATACATCTATTTTTTAACTCTTAACGTGCCGAAGTCGCAGATCTGCACCACATAATACATACAAATTCCATAGAGGTGGAAATCCTCTGGCATGTTATTTCAATCCACTGCAAACGTCACGGTTAGACCCATTGTCGAGAGAAAGCATATTGTGAAAGATACCACTTGTAGTAGGCAGAAATAGGCAGTAGTCGAATGTGGTGGATGTCATAATAGAAGAAATAGAAAGAGAGAAGGAAAGAAGAAGAATATGAAAAAAAAGAAGAAACAAGAGGAAAATGAGGAGGAAAAGAAGAAATCACAGAAAGAAAGAAAAGGAGAAAAAGTATAATTAGAAAAAAAATCGAAATAAGAAAGAAAAAAAAATGTAGCTATATAGATAGAAAAGAAAGAAAAGAAAAATACCAAGAAGAAAAAAGGAGGAAGAGTATAAGAAAGAAAGAAATAAAGAAAACGAAGGAGAAGAATAAGAAGATGAATGAACAAAAGAGGAGGAAAGACAGAAAGGTTTCCATTGTTTCCATCATCCAAAAAGTGGGATGGGGAGGGGGGGGGGTGCCTTTGGCCTCCAGAATCCGCAAATGATATCAATCATATCCAACGTGACGCAAGTGAAAACAATACTGACGACTGCAATTCGATAAGCATTACAATTGCAGAAAGTAATGTTTTATGTATGATAACACTCAGAGTATAGCCTTGGGGAAGGACTTTATGAAACAGCTAATAAGAGCAGCCGTATCATTTTGACGAATCGTAAACAAAAGGGCCAGTGAAATAAACCGTCAGAATACCAATCAGATCTATATCGAGAGAGAATAGTAGTCATTGTCAGAACCTTGGTTGCATTATGCCGTCTGCTACATAATAGCTAATCTGCAATTTGGCTGAATAATCTCTGCTGTGCCGCAAAGGCGCCCATCGATGCCTACCGGTATTGCCAACCAGGACGTATACTACATCCGACTTCAGAGTGAGTGAAAAATCAGCCGATCACCGGATCTGTTTCTTGTAAAGAATTCGTTAAAATGGTAAGTGGTTACAACGACCACCACCTCCCCATAACTGTAATTATAGTTTCATTATTTGAAATAGATTTTTGTTGGATACCATGATTCCCAAAGAGTGTTGGTTTTAATATGATAATTAAAAGCTCATGAATGGGCAAATTAAATATGATACCGATTATATCCAATTTCTTAAATACTTTCGAATAATAAGTATACTCTGGTACTCCTTATACACCTTATTTTTCAAGTCCACCGAGAAAATATTCTAACTCTTTCCTTTGAAAAAGAGATCTACTGCTAGCATCTTTTGTCGCTATGCCCCACGCCCAGCACATTAATCTAATATTATCCGAATGGTTTGTCACAGGATTAGTTTAAACGGGTTTTTTTCTGACGATCCCTGCTGTCATTTCGATATGAATTATTAAGTCATTTACTTAAGATACACCGTTAAGATTCAAGGTAATTAATTGTCTGATTATAGAAATACCGAAATTTGGCCTCCAGTGGTATACATACATAACATAAATACATGAAACACAGAATCGATACTTATAATCAACCACAGCTAAAAAAGAGACAAACTAAATATGAGAAAGAAAGGAGGAGAGAAGAGAAAAAATCTTACAAGATTTATCAATAATTTAATTTACATGTATGCTGTTACCCCCTTTCCATGTGAGGAAAAGAAAAGAAAGAGGAAAATGGGATTAAGAGAAAACAAGGAAAGACGGAGATGTATAGAGGGGAAGGAGGGCAAGAGCAAGAGACAAGAGGATGCTCACCGTTGATAAAACATAGAAAAATCAACAGTATAATATTGCCCACAAACCTCTGACCCTTATTCAGTGTAGATAAGCCTTGATATCACTGCATGATAAAAGTTATCTACTATAACCCGATAACTCTTCAGTTATGACATAAGTTTTAAATTTAGTGCCACAAAACATCATTTTACCTAGATACAGCAGATCATCTAAAAAACAAGTCATGTGTAAACATAATTCCATTTATAACATTTCATATAAAGCAAAAATAACAATTCTTACATTTTTTTTATTGTGTTATGATACAAATTTGTTCCACAATCTGTAAATTGCTTTGAAAAATTGCATGAAATGTAATTGTTATTTCGTACATTGTGAAACATGTTAGGGGAAAAAACAATAAACGAAGACGAAAGAAAACGAAATTATATAAAATTGACAGTGATTAATTCTTTCAAAATTGATATAGAAAATTAGAATAGTATGTACCGTATATGTAATTTCCTTGTACTCAAATCAATTTTAAAATTAAGATAAATGCTAAGTTTACAGGGAATTGTTCTTGTGTAGTTTACTTCGAGTGCTAGATATTTTAACCCGTTGACTACGAGAACCGGATGTGTCCTGTGTTAACTCTATAGGATTTTCATAATCTCGTAGGCATCGGGTTAATTATTATCGCTTTACATTTTGTTAATGGTTTTTTTAATAAATTGGATATCTCGCATAGTTTTCTTTGTATTTCGTACTCTTATTGTGGAACAACGACATATTTGTTGTACAGTAAAATGGAAAATAAAACACATTCATCGTCATCTTCAGTTACTCAGAACAGATCACGAATTTGTATGAGGTCACACGTTTTGAGTAACTGAGTTTATTTTGTCAAACTGATATATTGATTATGTACTATTTAATTTGCACGTATGTCTCTTTATCATTGCAGAACTGTCAATTCCTGATAGAAAAATAAACCGTTTTAAGCTGTTTTCAATATATATTAAGATAAAATCCAATAATTAGTTTGATCTTTCTGATGAGGTATAATTCAGATGACCTTAACACCTTATTAACCCTTTGGATGCTATAATGTAAAAGATATTCGAAAATCTCGAGGCCCCCCCCCCCCGAGATTTTTCATTAATTAAAGGCAGGGGATCTCTTTTTCATGCCTAAAAATTAACATAGTGTAAATACAATGGCATTTAGAAGAAAATGCCGTCTGGGAACATTTAGCAAAATATAGGAGCTAGAAACTCAGGTTTAGTGCAATTACATGTATACTGTCCGTTAGACTCAGATTTGATTTTTTTTTCTCGCGAGAAAAAAAATCTTACCATAGTACCTACACTAAACAGCTATTGTTTATCTGTTTGCATTTTTCAAATCACTGACCCCCAGATTTCACAGACATGCCCTACATCAATAGCCTAAGGGCATGGGTTATCTTTTCCTGGTCTGCGGGGATGTTTGCAAATGAGATCCACTGCCTTTAATTTAAAAAAATAAAGACATTCAGAATCTGTTTTTGATGTGATATGACCTTTGGGCATAAAACTTTCATATAAAAGAAAAATCGCCAAAAGTAGACTTGCGCTTTAATCTGCTGTTTGAACAATTATCCTCAGAGTTTTTGTTTGTAGAATTAATACTAATTCATCTGGCTGTCGTTTTACGAATCGTGTCACGCTGAAATTTCGTAGTTAAAAAAAAAAGGAAGGATAGAGAATAATAAAAAATATTCATGAGATGGGACCTCAAGTTTCAGTTTGTTCATAATGCCGGTGGATCTAAACAATAATGTGTATGAATATAACACATAAGCTCCACACAATTCTATGTCTGTGTAAAGAATCTTAGTTGAATTAAAAAAAACAATTATTATGCTATAAAGCGTTATGTTACCAGTAGCACAGAAACAGAATTACAAAAAAAACAAAACAAAAAAAAATCCTGCTTTGTCCGTATTCAACGAAAGCTTACTGGGAATAATCCGATGGTGTAGAAATAACATTTCCTCATTTATAGTATATCTATATTCAAACTTACGTTACGGTGTGTGGAATTCATATTAAAAGAACGTATTTATTCTTCGACTCTTAAAGACAGAGTACACAGGATTTGCACGTCAGAAAACTGCAAAATGAATGAAATCAGCTCAAATCGTTCACAATGTGAAGATTAGCATAAATAAACAACTGTCATAGAACCTTTGGGTAGAATACGTAGTTTTGGTGAAAATCTGGACATTCAAACTTCAAAATTTACAGTGACGTTAACGTGCACGGGCCGTTCCAAGATCGTTCTATCAGCCCTTAGCCGAAGGTCGCGCGGAGTTTAGCGTTTAGCCGTCTAACCAATCAGTGTGCTCCGCTGGTCATGTGAACGTATACAAGTCATAACCGCGATTCGCAATTTGAGCAAAATTTAAACTCACGGAAAGAACAATATTCTGGAAACATATCCTTATTAGTTTTTCTCATAAAACACAAATTCATGACATATGGATCTCAAACTTTCGACACACCATTTTGTAAGTACTAAATTACCGTTTGGTATTGACAGTGAAGGGAATAATGGACTTGCAAATCCCAAACACAATGTTTAAAGCGATGTTACAGTTGTTGTTCTTGTCGTTAATATGCCTATCACGATTATCAGAAAAATCATTGTCTTTTTTTTTCAACTGATTTCAAGAGTGCCTTCTTGAGAGAAGGCTGTAACTGAAATGGATGCATTCTAAGATGATTAAGGTTCTTAAAGTCCGTTTTAGAAAGCGTATTAGTAACATTTTGTGTTGGTTATAAAAACATTTCGTCTAGAAAACTATACACGAAATGCTAATGTACTAAAACAAATAAGGTTCTAAATTATGTTCTTCATAAGAAACTTCAACAGTTTAAATGGACATAATTAATTCGAAATAAAAGTATTTTCGGAAGCAAACGCGTACAAGAATGATCCGAATTTGCCACATGTAAACGCTATAGTATTTTATCATTACCCACTTTTCATTCCTTTGTTCAGATATCAGCGACAGTTTTCCTTTGTGTTCTGGCAGTAATCCTACAATCTGCTGAAAGTGAGTACCAATTTTTTCGTGCGTTATTGAGATGTTGTAACTTGATATAGATAATCGTATTTGAAATGTTACTGTAGACTTACACTCCGCGATGGAAAAGTCAAGTTTCAGAATCTGTTTACTTCAAGCATGTCAAATGATTTCTGGTTGTTATCATATGATTTTGTCACATTGGAAGAACCGTTAAATTCCATTTATTGCATTCAAGTCCAAATTTTATCATTATCCGGTATACATCAAGAATAGTTCGGAATATGGCTAAAAGATAGAATTAAGTTTATAAGTTCATTATTGTCTAATTCGGAAATGTGGTGCATTCACCCTTCAAAATAAATTATACAATATAGAAATACACAAATGAGTACAAAACAAACAAGAGACATATGAACGAATGACAACAGAGATCAATCGCAATAATTATTATAATAATCAAGTCGTTAGAAATGTTCTCTCCTCTTGTGATAACAATGGCTTCAAAGGACAGACACTGGGCAATGGCTGCACAATTGATAATTCAGGATATACTTTTGCTTCAGGAATTAGTTGCCAATACAATGGCATTACAATTTCACAATTAATTATTCAAGGCGACTCCTACACTTCACACAATAATCACTATAAGGGACTAAGATATATCTTTTGAAAATAGAACTGCAGAATTTCTCCTCAAAAGAAGGGAACTTCCTCCAAAACAATGTTGATTATAAATATAAATGGTAAATTCATATTTCTGGCATGACCTTCACCCCCTCCTCTCAATTTATATATTGCACTGCCATGTGATATTACATTAAATAAATATTTTTGCCTCCGCGCCGAAGGTGCTTAAGATATCATGTTTTCGGGTGGTATGTCTGGATGTTTGTCAGTCCATCAATCCATGCATCTGTTCTGTTCTGTTCTCGGGTCAGGTAGTAATGCAATAATGAACTGAGTAGATTTCAAAGTCATTGCACGGATTGTTCAGACCCTGATTTGCGTAGCACGACGGACAAGGTTTTGTACATGTACTTGCAAATTAATATCCAAAGACTGTAACGCCGTCGAATTGCTCTGGTTCAAAGATAAAACGACAACATAATTCATTCTATTACTACTACTCCTACTAATACTACATCTGCTGCCATTACAAGACTACTTCTGCTACTGCTACTACTACTACTACTACTACTACGACGACGACGACGACTACTATTACTACTACTACTTTACTACTACTACTACTACTACTACTAGCCCTACTACTGCTACTACGACGACTACTACTACTACGACGACTACTACGAATACGACTACGACGACTACTACGACTACAACGACTACTACGACTAGGATTACTATGACTACTACGACTACAACTACGACTACTACGACTACGACGACTACGTACGACTAGGATTACTATGACTACTACGACTACAACTACGACTACTACGACTACGACGACTACGACTACGACGACTACCACGACTACAACTACTACGACTACTACTACTTTGACTGACAACTACGACTACTACGACTACGACGACTATTACGACTACAACTATGACTACTACTACTACTACTACGACTACGACTACGACTACTATGACTATGACTGCTACGACTACGCCTACGTCTACTTCGACGACAACTACTACAACTACGACTACTACTACTAAGACTACAACTACGACTACGACTACTACGACTACGACTACGACTAAAACTACGACTACTACTACGACTTCGACTATGACTACGACTACTGCGACTACGACTACGACTACTACTACTACTACTGTTACTGCTACTACGACTACGACTACCTACGACACGCACTATGACTACGACTACTACTAACTACTTATTTATATTCACATCACTAAAGAATCTTGTTATAGGATTGGCCAGAGTTGGTCAGCGTGAAAAGGCATAGTTTTCCCCGTCAGATCACTCGAGAATAGAAAAGTTTCATTACACTCGATAAGATATAAATGATAGTCCGAGTGTACTGCACTTTTATTTCGCGGCGTACTCAAAATGTTTGATAATTGACGCGTTAGGACTGTGTGTAGCTGAAGGGATCAGCCGAACAAAAAGTACTAACACCATGTCGCAGCGCGCGTATTTCATTAGCGCAATACGCGACATGCATATAACCTAACGCGCGCGCGCGGGTCATCGAAAACGTCGACGCCCCAAGGTGATGCGCGCAGCCAGGTTTGTCGGGCGCGTATTCCCATATTCGAGCCCAAAATGTCTTTTTCAAAGAGAACATGTCAATCCTTTTTGTTTCTTTGGTTAAATATTTTCTCGATGGAAAAAGCAAATAATCAACTTTTTGGTTTCCGGCAATAGCGAAACTATCACTTCCTCGGCGATCCGAATGTTTAACGCTATCTTTCCTTCAGCTTCGCGTCGGAAAGTACGCTGACAATTCCAGATCGCCTCGGAAGTGATAGTTTGTCGCCCATGCACCTTACCCAACGTTGATTATATATTATTAGCTTACTACCACTACTACTACTACTGCCACTACTACTGCTATCACTGCCACTAGTACTACTACTTCTAGTAGGCCTACTACTACTACTAGTAATACTACTACCACTGCTACTATTTTTACTACTACTGCATAATAATGCAACTACCAGCTACTTCTATTACTTATTATCCTGCCTTAAAAATAAATTAACTGAAGGTCATGTCACAGTTGAAAGCAGAAAATATTAGATCGAACGGGTGATGTGACTTTGTTGAAAAAATGGTTCGTTCAAGTTGTTTAAAATTTATGTAATCATTGGTAATGGCTGACAAAAAATAAATCATGTTTGCTAACAGTACAATTTAAACCCTATTTCATGTATGTTTCATATTGCGAGGGGCTTTGGAACATACAAGTTCGTTCATATGTTTTATCATCCGTCCCGGGAATCCGTCATGGTATTTGACGCCGTGATGCGAGGTCATACTCGATTAATATTTACAGGCACAGTCTGGCGAAAACATCGAATTGCACACGTGCTTTTTTTTCTGCTGAATGAATTTTAGACCGCAGATGATTTATTATTTATGCCAAATCAAATCGACGGTAGCCAATCGGAATTACAGCAATCGCATTCATGGCCAGTGGGGTGGGGGAGTGGGGGCGGGCATGGTCAACACCAGGCGCGGTTCTACAGCGAAAAATTTAGGGGGGCTACTGGGGGCTTCATTCGCGGCCAAATCCTAGTCCTAAAATTTTCTTGGTCATCCTAGCCGCCGACACTTCGCTTAGTTTCATCTCAAAATTTTTAAGACATGCCAAATGTGGATGTTTCTTAATATTTCAATTGTAAGGACTTGTTCCCGCAAAGGAACCGCGACTGGTCAACACCTCCCAATTGGCAGGAAAGTTGTCGGGTCATTTCCGATGCTCTCGGGTAAACTAACCCTGGACCTTTTTTTTCTTCTTAATTTGTTGGGTCTGACCATTTTTGCTTCTTGATAATGGCGCCAAATTACAACACAAATTATCATGTCGGGTAAAATAATTGAGGACCTTTTATTTTGGCTATAGGTTAATTGTTACTTGTGAGCGCCTACATGTAAGACTTTTTTTTCCTGTTTGACTTTTCGCCCGTTAGTACACGAACGATACTGTTGGGTACACCCCCGTACACCACCACCCACCCCCCCCCCCCACTTTGACAAAAAGGAACGTCGGCGCCTTTGGAAGCGTTAACTCCACCTTATATTTCATGCATTGCATTATATTGTATACAATGGACATGTTACAAGATGAAATGGTAACATTTTATCACTACTGGGATTAAGTTCCTCACGACATCCACTATTTTTCTTTACTTTTACTTCTCCTCCTTCTATTACTACTACTCTTCCCCATCCCCCTAATATTATCACTACTGCTGCTACTACTACTACTGCTACTACTACAACTACTACTACTACTACTACTATATTACTACTACTACTACCACTACTACTACTACTACTACTACTACTACTACTACTACTACTACTACAACAACTATACTACTACTACTCCTTCTACTACTACTTCCCTCCTACTATTACTAGTACTACTTCTCCTTCTATTACTACTACTCTTCCCCCTAATATTATCACTACTACTACTACTACTCCCCTCCTACTATAACTAGTACTATTCCTCGTTCTATTACTACTACTCTTCCCCTAATATTATCACTACTACTACTACTACTACTACTACTACTACTACTACTGCTACTCCTTCTACTACTACTCCTTCTACTACTTCTCCCCTCCTATTATTACTATTACTCCTCCTCCTCCTACTACTACGCCTACTACTTCTACTGCTACTATGTCTACCACTACTACTACTACTACTACTACTACTACTACTACTACTACTTCTGCTATACTGCTACTACGACTAGTACTATATTACTACTACTACTTCTTCTACGTCTAGTACTATTACTACTACTACTACTACTACTACTACTACTACTACTACTACTACTACTGCTCCTACGTCTATTATGCACTGTGGGCCTAAATCTGCGCACGCTACATTTAACAACGAAAAAATACATGCAAATCAATAAACAGTTACCAAATGATGTTTCTCATATAATGACGCATATCTGAGGAATAATATTGCATAAAAATTGTACGAAAAAACTCACTTTTATGGTATTTTGGAGACGATTTTGTCAATGTGTCACTCGACTCGGTCGCGTAAAAACGGGTTCCTTAATCTGCGCACACGTGCATTGTCTATGTAACTTGCGCGAAACGGTGGTTTGCGTGAGCGCATCAACAAATATCGACTACTACTACTACTACTATTACTACTATACTACTACTACTACTACTACTACTACTACTACTACAACTACTACTACTACTACTACTACTACTACTACTACTATAACTACTACCTCTATTAATTTCATTATCTTTCTACTCCAGCTTTTAAAAATGAATTGTCTAAATGTAATGTCATAGCTTGTAGTACCAAATATCGGATCGAATGGGTATAGTGACTTTGGTGAATTAGAGGAACCTCGGCAAAGTCATTATATATTTGTGTAATGAAAGAAAACAATCAATTTGCTTGGTATACACTACAATGTGAACTCTTGCTAGTGTACTGCCTTTTTCATAATTGCAAGGAGATTTTTGGCATACGGTTTCGTTCATAATGAGTCACGCTATTTGACGCCGAAGTATAAGGTAATATTGTCAAATGATATTCACTTGGAAGAAACAAAATTAATTTGCTCGTCTTATGTTTCTGCTCAATAAATTATTGATCGCAAATAAATTATCAATAAAAGCCTATGTCAAAACACATTGTTTGTATCCTCTTATTTTATCACTCAAAAAACTAAATAGTAGTTGGCTTACATAAAAAAGTAAAAATGTGAAGAAAACAACAGTGTGAACACATTTTTCATATTTTTTCAGGTGAACCAGATAAACATGAGTGTTGATAATTTTTCTCTTCATCCCTAGTGTTTAAAGAGGAAGGAAGACAGCATATGAAAATGAGTGACTAGGTTGCTGTTGTTGTTTTTTTTCTGTAGTGTTGAGGCTGCTGAGGTTACAGTATTATCATTCTTTCATTTTGGTCCAAAGAAGGTGCCGTTATATTTTACTTCTCCCTCTGTCCAGGAACTTGATTGATATTTTTATTTTTTTTTTACCCCAGGATTTTGTTCTGTATGCAAATTTTTTAAAGCTCTAGTTGACCAGGTCATTCACATATATTTCCTTGATGTAAATCAGTCATATAACAAAAATAAACAATACGAAACCAAAACAAATTAACAAAAAAAAACGTCCACCACTTTCCGTATCTTCGGCACGATCGTCCAACGTGCCCTTGTATTCGAACTATTGAATTATGCCATTTTTTAACTGTCAGTAGTCAAATGATTAAATGGTTTACTTATTATGCGAGCTAGTTTGCTGTTCATCTCTTTATCATCAAACAATAACTAGATCAGCAATTGTCAGTGATCAGAAAAAAAGAATGACAGAACAGGACATGAACCTGAAATTCTACAAAAACAAAACAAGAACAAATGTTGTGAAATCATCATCATTCCTTTTCTTAGTTAGATAATAAGAAATGGAATTATCGATATCAATTTATCAAATAAATTTAATGTTAAGCATTATTTTGATCTCCTCATTTGATATAAAGATGAACGGCATACCTTGCATCACATAACTCTCTGTGCAAACCTTCCAGCTACTAAATTTTTATAAACGTTAATGTGATACATTTGGCCACAGGTGACCACGTCCAAGATTTCGGGCTACCGTACTTCTTACCGACTCCTTACCTCTGTAAGAACATCAGCATCAATGGGACATGGGTACAACTGATCCCCAAGCTGATTCCAATTCGAGTTGCTGTGGGACAGAAAAGCTGCTACCGGAACATACCCCCTGGTCATCGTTTGTGTGGAGTTCCGAGTGAGTTGATTATTGTTTGATTGATTGATTGATTGATTGATTGATTGATTGATTGATTGATTGATTGATTGATTGATTGATTGATTGATTGATTAATCGATTGATTGATTGATTGATTTCATTATTTATTTCTTTAGCCTTATTTAGATGTTTATCTATCATTGAAGCGTTCATTTCATTGTCCAATATTTTAGAAATTGTTTTTTACGTGGATATATGGATGTAAGCATAATTAGTTAAGTTATCTACCTGCTTATTGTGTATTCATTACTTACCCACCCTACTCAAAAGTATTGCCTCATACACTGCACTCTTAAAAACCCCGGGTCAGACTGACTCGGAAGAGAATCCGTTGGGGGCACACCCGGAAAAGGGTCAATTTTAACCAAATTCCGGGTCAAGGTTGACCAAAATATGAGTCAACCTTAGGCTGTGGTCACAAATAGAAAAAGTGGCCTGCTTGGCGGCCGGGCGGTGAGTTTTTAGCTAATTTCGCCCGGTCACCGAGCAGGAGTCGCCCAGGCACCGCTGGTTTTTAGGGCATCGGTCGGTCGCCGCTGATGATTTAGCGCTCAGTTAAAATTCTGGCGGCGCCTGCTCGATTTTACTCGCCGCCCAAAACACGCTCGGTGTTCCGGGCGGTTACCGGGCGCTCGCCGCCGGGTCATTGACCTAATCGAGCGATCATCGTCGAACGATTTATGTTAGTGAAGATAATCCCAAGGTGATAAGAATT
>JZLH01S0012688.1:66704-80515 GCA_001188425.1 Eucidaris tribuloides
ATTCTCGATCAAAGAGCCGAAACGTAGCAGTTATATCAATGTTATTCGTTGCGACTGCTGCTAGTGCGGCACCCTGCCTGCCTGAGGTCACTTGCTGCAACTGTATTAGATTTCAGGCGCTGCCAGTGATGGATATGATATGCACGTGATGGCCAAGTGGATTATACTGGTGGTTTTTTGATTTGAAACGTCATGTGGATTTATTGGGTTTTGCATTTGAACCATGTGGATTATTTGGGCTTGCTATGAAATCCATTGAATTTTTTTTTTAAGATCACCCAAAATACCTATGGGTTTTTGGTGAATTTTTTTTTGAAAATAAACTGTCTATCATGTCACTTGGCCTGCCTATGTGCCGGTCAGTGTGCGTTATGTAGAGTTTTAAAGTCGCCGCCAATGTTTGGAGGATATGCACGTGATTGGCTGAGTGATTTATTGCGGTTTTTGTGCAGTAAAAAGTCAGCAGTTGCGTTTATGGGTTTTGCCATAAAACGTGTTTTCGAAATCACCTGAATAATGCCATTAAAGTGAATTTTGCGAAAAATGGAAATGTATGCTAGTGTAGCCCTCTCGCTTTTCGACATTTGCTTACCATTTGTTGAAAAAATGAAAATGAGGTTTATTGGCTTTTGCTATGAACCTCTTCATTTGTATAGCCTATTCTATCGAATATTCAGTGTTTTACTGGAGTTTGATTCAGTTTATTCATTTTGTTATTGAAATCAATTGAAAATTGTTGATATCAGGGGCTGGCCGCGAACCGGGGGGGGGGGCAGAGGGCCACTTGCCCCCCAAAATTTTGGATTAGCAAAAAAATGCCTTTTTTTCAAAAAGTAAGACCCTTTGTGAAATGATCGCATGCCCTTTTTTCAAAATTGAAATGTGCCCTCCCTTTGGGAAATGACGCCTTTTTTAGTCTTACTCATTTTGTCGATAATTCTTGTCTTTCTTTATATTCATTTTTCCCCCTAACGGTGACGTATAGGCCCCTACAAGTATCATCAATTAGCAAATTATAGTTCAAACAAGCATTTGTGCTAAATAAGGCACCATTTGCATCTCCTCTATGCCTCAAATTGTGGTTGCATAAAAATTTTGCCCTATTGTCTACTTGTTTACCCCCCCCCCCCCCATTTAAATGAAGGCAAATAATCCTTTTTTTCAAAGTTGAATGTGCCTTTATCTTTTGGTTTTGAACCATACTGAGTGTAATGAACCTTTATATACGCAACATTCGTCACTGGGAGGTGACATTTCTTTCTTTTGAGGCAGCATTCAATTAGTAGAAGAAATCTTTTCAAAGAAGGAGGCCAACAATTATGCACTAGGAAAGCGGCATTTTGGCCTTTGATCTTATAGAGCCGTCTGCGGGTGCAATAATTGGGGCCTCTCCCAATTTTTTTTTTCTGCATACATGGCCCTATTTTTATATACTCTTCAGCTGCATTTTATAAATAAGTTTTTTTTTCGTGGGTTAACTCTTCCCTCGGTGCGCCTTTTCCTTCTTTTCAACCAAAGATAATTCACCTCGTAAAGGAGTAAGATGCCCCTTTTTCTTCAGCGAACTTCACTACGTTTCCAAATGTGCATCATGACTTTTTTAATTTATAACGAAACCTGTTTATCTCTTTGCCCCTCACTAACGTATTTGCTCATTTGATTCTTATGATTCGTTGATGTTGCTTATCTTTTTAACACACTGCAAAAATTCTGAGTTGTAATTTAGCGCACAGAACAGACCACAAACGCGAGTTTCTACACTTGAAATTATTCAATTTATTTTAAAAAACCGCTCGTCGCGAGGTAGATATAATGCTATATTTCATGTTTTGAATGAATCAAGAGAAATCTCCCTTTCCAATAAAGGTTTGCCACAAGTTACTTATCCGTGAAGAATACAGCTACTTCAAAGCTGCAAAAGTTTGATCAATCCAGATGTATTTTTTTTAAAATACTGCTCAAAAAAAATTCAGCTGCTTATTTAGCGCTCCAGAATAGACCACATGCGAGTTTTACAACTTAACATTTCTAAATTTCTTCAAACCGCCTCGCTCCGCTACGCTCGTCGCAGATTATGTGTACGGCCTATTTAGATTTTCATGTTTCAAACAACGCGAACCCATTGTTAAAGCGTTGGGGTTCGAGTTAGAATTGCCGGCTAAAATACAGCAGCTTTCAAGCAAACACCTAATCTTGGATGGCTGAAAATATCTGCTTTGCGCCCAATGCCCTTTTGACTTTAGGTGCCCTTTTTTGGCCTTACCCCGCCCCCCCGCAAACGAAAATACGTTCCGCCCGCCCGTGGTATATGCCGAATTAACGCACATATTATCCACCACACAAAAAATCTAGGAGGGAGGGAAGGAGCTCAGCCCCCCCCCCCCAGGCACCAATAGAAATCGCGCCTGATCGTTATGATGAAAGGATGAAACCAGTGTGAAGTTAAAACCTAATTTATTCAATGATAGTAATGTGTTTCGATTGTAAACTCTGGGTCCCTGTTTTGAACAACGGTATATTGCACTGGACGATGATAAGCTTTCAACTGTACATGCACAAATATTTCCAGGGGAACGTTGTTAAAACGGTAAGTTTATCACATTAAACTTATAAGAACGCCAAACATAGCGAGATTGGTTTGGCAAATCAACACAATGTAAGTAATTACGAAACAGCTACACGGATAATAAAGGGGGATGCTGTAACCTAACAAAATTTGCGAAAATTTATAAGCGCAGTGTTACAGAAACGATTTACAAGGAAGTAGAGGAAGAAGAAGGAAGGGAAAGGAAGAATAATTTATTAAAGTCGTCCTCCGTGATGCTGCATTCGAGCCTGCGTGGGGCTCTAAGAAGAAGAAAGAAGAAAAAAAAAAAGAAAAAATCTATGCCACATGACGTTCATTTTTAGCTCTCACACATAAGTGTATACCAAATCAGATCTAGTCGGCGTTGTCAGCTTACATTAGCCTAACACTACACCAAAAAGTTTAAGTTTCCGTTATTCAAAAATAACTTATCTTTTAACGAAATAATTTGAGCAAAATAATTTTGAAAAGGTCGATGTCTGGATATCATTGCCTACTTCCTGTGTGAAATTGATTGTTATCCGTCAAGTCATTGTATGAAAGTGCAGGCACGTTAATGAAGGCAAGAATGTCACTCCAAAAGTCACGGAGGGTCAATTTGAGCGGATTTCTGTGATGCGAGGGTTTGACAAATTCTTTTTTCTGTTGAATGATTAAAGCCGCTATTATGTTAATTCAGCTATTGTGCCTCCACAATTATTTTGCACTTTGCGCTATTTACGCCTTCAGTGAGCCCCTCAATTTAACAATGTTCAAGTCCATTCTCATTTGAAAGTGTAAAATCGCATTAAGTTTATTTGAAAAGATGAATCCGATATTTATTCAGCAAAGTGATATTTCTTTTGCATCTTTGCAAGTGCACGGACATTTAAGAGGTTGTAACCATGTCAGGTCATTCCAGTGAGCACACTTTATAAATAAGCAAACAATTTACCGATAATTTACCATTATTTTTGGCATAAGAGATGACTCCTGGGTGACTTTGAAAAGTGACATTTTTCCTTTAATTCATGCCACTCATGCATAGCTTGACGGATTAATCTTATTTCACCAGAGAGTGTTAATTCAAGGAGTGTGGACAATGTTCCTGCCAAGTTATTTTGCGATAACTTATTCATTAAAAAGTTATGAGTATTTTGAAAAGGGGGAACTTACTTTTTGTGTAGGTGTTTTATATTTTCTATGAATCTTTATAATGAGTCTTCTAGCTGTCCACGTGCCGGACTAGCTTTGAAACGCCTCACCTCGACTACACTAATTCAACGACCATAGTGATAAATCAATGTAGTAACACCAACCACACAAATGCCTACTACCCGAAGTGTAACAACACCTACGCCAACCACCAAACAGGCGACCACTCGAGACACACACAACCCACAAAAAAACACCTTCCACTGACTGGCGACGACTAGCCACACCACGCCTACCACACATCAACTGACAACTTAGAATCGTGGCCACATCCGTTCGAAGTATTACGGAAAACAGATTGCACAGGAGCTTTTGAATACCATCTTCGACCTTTACACGTCCTACGAATCGAGTTCAGTTCATTCATTATCATATTGCCAATCGTGGATCCCAAGGTGGATTAGGATCTCGAATCGAGTTCGTATTTAATTATTGTGGGAAACCACAAATTTGCGGAAAATAGACCTCTGACCATTGAAAGAAAATTTCAAACCATTATCGGGTCCGCCGTCGAATTTCACTCCGAAAAAAACCACCAGTTGCTATTTTTTCTTGTTCATCACTTACCCACCCACTCATCCATCACCTACATACTTAATAAACATAAGTTAACATCGTCACCTTAGGCATGCTGAGTTTTTTTTTCCTGCGCAAAAAAATAACGTATAGGCCATGGTCAAATACGATTGGCTGGAAAAATTGATCCAAACATTGGAGCCACAGAAAAATTTGGTAGTGATTCTATACACTCATGCTCATAATTAGTGGAATATTTTTTTGATACTTAGTTCTTTTTCCTATATCGGCCACAATTTTCAAGGACAATGTGTTAATTTGCACAGAAACGCAGTATGTGAAGCATGATTAGGATTTCATGACTAAGTAGAAAACTAGAATACGTTGGGAGCGCCCGAATAAATAAATTATTTATTTTATTTTCTAAAGAATCCTATAAAAGTATAAATTAAGTAATTAAAAAACACAACGCAAAAAAAAATGATAATTCTTGATCTATGTCATTTTTCATTTAAATTAATCATCAAATTGTCTGTTACAAGTCAAGATAACTCGCGTAAACCACCACGTGACTCAACAACAACAAACAATTACAATGCCATTTATAAACACAGGTTTAGCGTCGAGTCGGAGACGCTACAAATGCTCAGCATTTCCTGAAATACTTAGGAATGTAATTGTTTCCAACTGGCTCGTGAGCAAAATATTAATCCGCAGAATACCGTTCACGGAAAAATAGCAACTTCTTAAAATGTTTTTTAAGTATGCCATTTTATGAAGCGCATGAGTGTATGCCATTCGTTTTCGGTTTTGAAGCGTTGAATTTTAACGGGTACTATAGATGAGAACAAGCATGCACATTAGTTATGTTATTACTAGATTACATGTTATGCATCATGTATGTTTTATCACTGGTTTGTAGATTTGTAGTGACAATTTGGTTTTCGTCCGCGCCGCAGTCGCTTATAATAGTGCATCACCCTGAGCCCTATAATGCTTGAACCTAGAGGCCGTAGCTGCTTTGTCGTCAATAATAAAGGGTAATAATTCGAGAAGCGAATGCAGTATACCTATCAATTTGTAAAGACGCACCTGTCGACCCCGGGGAATGGCTGGCCGTCACTTGTCAAACGTGAGTCAGGTTTTTAGACCATGACGCAACCTGTGGTGTCTCGATAGTGACGGACCATTTTCTTTACAATGACTTGTTGGCCTAAGGACCTATTTAAAACGTATACAACATGAGCGCACCCATTCACCATGCTGTGACGGACAATGCTTGCCATGACCGGTACCCTGCTCATTATTTGTTGGTAAATGACGCCACCCATGAGCCCATCCCGGGGGGTCGAGGGGTGCGCGTGGCGTACAATTGAGTGGGTGGGTATTAGACTTACATGTTACTTTATGAGGTTGCATTCGAAAACTGGTTGTCAAGACCCAGTTTAGTCAGTCGGTCTCAAGTCTTACCCTAAAGAAGCGGTAATTCCCACCTTTTATGTGCTGGTCTTGGTCTCAGCGACAACAGTAGTCATTATCAACTATCATAATTTCTTGTTTTATCTAATTATCAAGCGCTTGAAATATACCTGCAAGAAGTAGTTGGATGACAGCCAAGTCAATGTGCTCAGACGGATACACGCTGTTTATGCCCGAAAATGTCAATGACATTGCTATGTTGGCTGAGAAAGTACACGAAGCGTGCCCTACTGATGGCCGTATCGACGTCTGGTTTGACTGTAAATGGCAAGAACGCAGTGGAATGCCATGATCATGTCACCAAATAATCAAACAACCTTTGATTTTACAGGTACGTGTACTATTAATAATCTATGTCACAAATTGTACGATCAGGACGAAACAGTTGTAATAATAAATACAAGTGACAGTGATATAATGCTTGTACCGTTAGCAGGTTCGCGTGGAATTAATTGGAATCATTACATCTGAGATTTTTATCCACGTTTTGATTGACATTACGGCAAAGTGTTGAAATATTTCTGAAAAAAAACGCTTATCATATTGATCGTAATTATTCTAAAGCAGTCTTCAGATAGTGGAGCAGATAAAAGTGATTTTGAGCCATAATTGTCAGGTTGATGATCACAAGCATGAACATTGGGTGGAAATATAGAGTCAAGGTCACTCTTTCAGAAAAAATCCAAGATGGCGGACATTTTCCAAGATGGCTGCAGGCGACAACATTATGAGATATTTGCCAAGTTTTTGTTGGATGTGGGTCAAATTGAGTAAAATTTCAATTTTGAACTTGGAGTAGATGCCTCATTGGAGCAATAGGTCACCAAAAGGTTAAAGGTCTTGGCAGGGTCAATGACCTTTTGAGTTCAATGTTGTTGGAAGCCTAGAAGGTAAGAATTAAAATTCGAGGTTTGAAAAACACAGTAGTTCTGTTTTTAGGGGTGGGTGAGAAGCCGAGACTTTTCAAATGGTTAAAGGAAATACAGATGTGTGAAGATGGACTACGCTACACTTCGCTCTGCAGCTGCTCCTGTATTAAATTTGTCAGGGACCCATAGTGGATGTTAACCAACGATTGGTAAAAGGGTAGTTTAGCATTCAATTCGGAGAGTGAGGTTAAGATTAGAATGATGTTTTAGTTATTACTTTTGAGTTGGAATATAAAGTTTGGATGATAGGCCTTTTTTACGTCAGTTACGTTGCTAGGAATGAGGATACAGGGTAAATAGTGGATCTCCATGGGTAAAACACTCATCAGAGTTCTTAAACTAGAGGCTTTTTTCAAAGTGTGATCCCTGTTGACGTTTCTATTTAAAGGAGAAAACAATTACCTTAATTTATCATTGATTTTCGAGTTCAGGAACATAGAGAGGATGTCCCAGGTTCAAGAAAATTGGGGGGATTTAAACTGTTAATAGCATCAGTGTTAAATCGTGACTTTATTTCATCTAGCGACCAATTAACTTTTATGTTCAAGGTTACAAAATGTAGACACATGGGCGGGGGAGGGAGGGGGTGGTAAAAAGATTGTTTTAGATATATTTCTGGATCCCTTAGACTCCCGAGTATATTTTATTCAGCTCTATGTTATGTCATTTGGAGAGTTTGTAACAGATTATTAAAGAATTATTTTGGGGGAAATACTGTTACCTTGTTCAGTTTTGAATAAGGGGGTTAACACAAATAATGCCTGTGTTTTCATATACTTTTCTGAATCATAGTAGCGGCCATCTTGGAAAAAGGCACCCATATCCGATTTTGGTTTTTGAAAATCATATTCACTGTCGGCAAGGTAAACGGTCTCAAAATCTTGAAATTTAACTCAATTTTGATCCACATTCAAAAAAAATATCTAATAATGATGTGGTCATCTGGCAGCCATCTTGAAAAATGACGCTATCTTGGAGTTTTTCGTGGCCAGGATATTTTTTCACTTCTGGGACATAATAGAAACTTGCTTAATAACTTAACATTGGCTCAAAAAGTGTGCTGACCCTGCAAGTGACCTTTGACTTTCGGTGATATTAGCTCTCTATGAGATAATACCACCCAAGTTTAGTCACAATTGTGCTAATGGGGGCAAAGTATGGGACATGATAGAAACTTGCCCGAAAAATTAACATTGGGCTCAAAAAGGTCGTTAACCCCTGCCAGTGACCTTTGACCTCGGTGCCTTTAGCACCCTATGAACATCTACAACCAAGTTTGGTCACAATTGGCAAATGGGAGCAAAGTTATGGGCCATAATAAACTTGCTACAAAAGTTAGCCTGGGCTCAAAATGGTCATTGACCCCTGCAGGTGACCTTTTGACCTTTTGGTGACCTTCAGCTTTATATGAGACATCTACCACCCAAGTTTTGGTCAAAATTGTCCAAATAGGGGCAAATTATAGGAAATAATAAAAACTTGCTCAAAAACTTAACATTGGGCTCAGAAAGGTCATTGACCCTGCTCTGACCTTTGACCTTTTGGTAACCTTCAGCTTCCTATGAGACATCTACCACTCAAGTTCAAAGTTGAATTTTACTCAATTTGACACACATCCGACAAAAACTGGCATTATCTCATAATGATGTCATCTGGCAGCCATCTTAGAAAATGTCCGCATCTTGGAATTTTTCGTGCCAGGATCTTTTCTGAAAGAGCGACCTTATTTCTACATCTGTTCAAATTTCATGCTTGTATCATCAACTGAACGATTCTTAGCGTTATCTTCTCCACTAAGATGAGGGTAGGCTAATCATGCCTACGATCAATCGCGATAAGAAACCACTTTTAATACAGAGAATGGCTGTAAGTTCTAGCCTTTTGACAGGCATTGTGGGTGTGGGTTGTCCCTCACGCCATTAAGCCTCTGAGCAGTAGTCGTATCTCTTGCGCCTAAAAAGAGACTAATTATAATGCCTACACTCCTGGCGCACCGAGAGATTGGCCGTTCACCCATAACGCCTTTTCTATCTTGCACTGACCGAACAAACTAATTATGTATGCGAGGACAGATCTTGGAACCTCATATGGACGATCCTGAATATTCATTACATAATCGGTTTGTTGCCCAATCCACGTTACGGACC
Source organism: Eucidaris tribuloides (assembly GCA_001188425.1). Lineage (NCBI taxonomy): Eukaryota > Metazoa > Echinodermata > Echinoidea > Cidaroida > Cidaridae > Eucidaris > Eucidaris tribuloides. Next base: position 75,557 of record JZLH01S0012688.1, read on the forward strand.
GGTTTCAAATCGTACAGTAAGTGAGTATACCGTAGGGGCCTACTGTTTGAAATGCAAGCCATTTCCCGTAACACTAGAAGGATTTGACTAAACTAGCTATTTCAGTCATTGCAGAATACCTCGTAATTGCAAAATGTAACGAATCTAAAGTCGGAAAGTAGATAGTCAACGTTGATAAACACAGTTTCAGACATCTATTCACCTACTGTAAACATGGACGCGTCCATCGTCTAGTGCATAGCACATACTGCGTGCAGTGTGCGGAGATATCTCTACATGTGCACTATGCGAATGAATCGTGAAGTCTGATTCTGATTGGCTGCAACCGTTGGTTGCAAATTTTGACTGCGAGAACAAAGGTTAAAATAAGAAATTCGATGCAGAATATCAAAGGCCTCGGGGCTGCGCCCTCGCGTGCTTGTCACTGGGGTTAGCGCGTTAGTCTCGTTCAGGCGCTAGTGGGGTATTGCGCTGACGGGGAAATCATTCAGCCCCGAGGCCTTGATCAAAAGCATATGTAAGTTCCGGTTCCGTGGCAATGAAAGACATGCCTGTAATGATTGAATATGGCGGAGAACACTCTCCAAGTCGCGTCGACTCAATCCGATAAATTTATAAAGTATGGACTAAAGGCCGAAAATTCTACTTTCGTTATTAACTTTCATTTTACCGCTTACATGATAATACAGTACACACTTGTCACTGAGTATAACAGCTTTCTTTTATCTTTATCTTTGTTATTCATCTTTGTAATACTTTTTTTTACACCTAATATACCGTTCCACGTGCTCATGAAGAATAGTCGTATGACAAACTGTAGCAACATTCATTCACATTCGTTAAATAAACAAGGCTCCCGAACCACGAGTCTCGTCCGATTTCGCGATCAATAAAACATGCAATATGACCTTTTGACGCCTAGATGACCTTTGACCTCTGCACCTCATCAACAAAACATGTTGCATTACCTACTGATCGTTTGTTCTAAGTTTGAACAAAATTGGTGCAGAAATACAGTAATATGATCTTTGACAAATAGATGACCTTTGACCCCTCCATCTTCATCAACAAACATGTGGTATTACCCACTGACCATTTGTTCCAAGTGTGAACACAATTGATACAGAAATAAAAGAAATTATCGAAAGTTACCTTTTGACCCCTACATAACGTTTGATCTCACTATCTTCATCAACAAATATTTGGTATTACCCATTGATCATTTGGTTCAAATTTGAACAAAATTTATGCACAAAAAAGCGAAAGTTAAACAAAAACTTTGAAAAAAGTGATGCACATGGCCGCATATCATTTAACCTTTTGACCCCTAGATGACCTTTGACCTCATCATCCTCATCAACACAAATTTGGTATCACCCAAGGATCATTTGTACCAAGTGTGAACACAATTGATGCAGAAATAGAGAAATGAGAGCAAGTTAAACAAAAACTTTTGCATTTTCGTAACAGACTTACAGACTAACAAATCAACAGAACGTGATTACTAGATTTCTGCCGAACTTATTCAGGCGAGACAAAAAGATATAATTAATTTCTGCTATGAGGAATTGATTTCTTAATATCACAAATTTAACTCCCTGATATGACGAATGTGAATAATTGTTTTATGTAAAAAGCTAAAAATCTTGCCTGCTGGCAAGCTTGGCAATAATTTCTAGGGAAAATCCCTAAAACAATACTGCCAATCGTTAAACTCGCCCCGTGGTGCACTGTGTTTTAAAATAGACAGGTATAATTCCACTAATCTTTCTTACAATTAAACGAAAAATAAACCATAACGTTTTTAGACCACACATAAGCTTTCACAATTATAATTTCAGTAATTTTAACATAATGACTGGCACAGAGAAGGGCGACTATAGTGAGCAAAAATATACAAATTTATACCATAAATCATATCAGTGATTAAAACTAATAGCAGCGTAAACCAATCAACACAACCAAACACTGTTTAAGATTTGAAAGATGCATTATCCCGATTTATGACAAAGCGTGCAGAGATACCATTTTATCTAATAATCGATTGCGAGTCTGAATTTCACCTTACTAATATGTTGCTCGTTAAAGGAGTGAATTTATCTCATTTGTGTCATAAAAATATAAAAGAAGTATGAAATAAATATAGTAATGCATTTTGGAGCTGCTCGAATATTCACTTTAGTCTAAACACCTTTATGCTGCCAGTTTGAGCAAACAAAATGATTAAATGGACAGAAATGTAAAGAAAAGGAGTGTGATCACTTTACTGAGGTAGCTGAATATATTTCAAATTATATTTCAAATATGCAGCAACCAAACATTCGCTCTTGCTCCCAACTCCTTTGGTCTAATTTTGCCTTTCGATTGTTGGGGGGCACGTACCCCTCCCCATACTCCCGTACTAATGCTATACTGTCCGTGGATGTCCCCTAGCTCCTAGCTCGCACATGGGCAGTCTTCAAAAGCTAACGTTGATTACTAGTCGGATTTCGCTGCATTTCAATTGGATTAACAACTGTTGTAAGCATCATTCTACCTCATCATCCTTTCCATTTTTAGCATCTCACATTTTGTAGTATTTCGTGGCAAAAGGGGTGAATTTCGAAGTTGATGAATTTTTTAGTGAATTTTTGGTGAATTTCCAGGGATCACTTCATAATCGTAAATAATTATCCCCCTTTATACTACTGAGAACTCTCCAAAATTCACCCTTGTTCCAAGCTCGCTCTCATTACGTGCGTGGTGAACCTGTCAACTCTTTTTTCAAAAGGACCCATATCGATTTGACAGTTACTCTGTTTCTGATTTTTAATGGAATGTGAACGATTGAACGATTGAATTATTTGCAGTATAAAAAGAAATGGAAAATATGCATTTGTTTTTCCAGACTTCGGTTCTATTAATGACAACGTTAACAGATGCCTTGTTGTCCACATAAAATTGAATCACGTGTGGTTCTTGCATCGGGATGATTGTGATGACGAAGAAGCCATAGCTGTCTGCAAACCTGTCAGCTAGTCGTCGTACTACGTTCTAATCAAACGTTCAGCTAAAATGTCGGACGTTTACGATCTAATGTTGAGTGTTATTCACCATAACCTCGCTCTACCACGGCGATGATGAAAACTGTTCAATTCATGTATTTATATTCGATGAGAGATAATCAATCTTTGAATGAATTCACAATGTTTTCAATAAATAATTGGTAAAACTCACATGTTATGTCACAAAGCGTACGAGTTGGGGAATATGGATGTAATGTGCCCTATTATTAATGTGAATTTTTGGACACAAAGAAACCTCATTGGGAAGGTAAATACTTCAAAATATGCTTTGAAAGCCAAATTCCCTGCAAAAAATTTACTTTAATACATCCATACACTCTAGATTCCGTAGATTAGAAATTAACCCAAGCGCCTGTAATTAGGGACCAAACCAAAAGTAGACTGAGAATTTTAATCAATAAGATTTATGTTTTTTTTTATTTCATTAGATTTAGATTTGTAATTTAAGTTTTTTCAGTCCCGAATAACAGGCACTCAGATTGAAATTAGGAATTTAAAGTGTTATCAACAGAATAACACGATAATAGCTTGAAGAAAAATATAACGAAGAAAACATAACATTTTAATAAATGAAACATGATTCAAAGTGAACACACTTCATCTTCAGCTTGGAAATTATACAGAGTCATTGGTATTTATACACTTTGGATACAAGTAATTGTGTTCACTTTGAATCAAGTTTCGTTTATTAAAATGTTATGTTTTCTTCGTTTTATTTTTTCTTCAATTTAGAGTGTGTACCACCACCTGCTCCAACGAATATACACATGCATATTGCGACAACCAATTATTTATAGTTCGACGGTGCAGACATAACCAATGGCATTTGTTTAGAAAAAATCTGGCTGGTTCTTTTGCTGCCTTGTATCTTTTGAAGCAATGATTAGTGCCCTTTAACAAAAGGTGATACAAATAATGATGACAAATTCAAATCTTATGAAAGATAATAACCATAACGTTAAATATCTATCATAAATCTGGTAATATCAATTGTCGCTGTTTCCGGAATATTAGAAAAATTGCAGGGTCATGATTTAGTTGAACTACATAAATATTGCAGAATCAGCAGAATCATTCCTTGAATAATCATAATTCATTCAAAATATAAGAAATATATATTTTGGGGGCATACATTTACATAAATGTTCATAAGTAATGTTTGGGACAAGATTCAAAATTTCAGTGTAAGAATTATGTGTACCTAAAATAAGCATGAGCTCATTGGGCACTTTTTTGCTGGTTGAGGCTAAATTATCGATTTCAAAATTTTGGATTCAAGACGACGTTTTATATGAATTTGGGCTGTTTGCTAAAGTTGTGATTGTCGTCTTGATACACCGACTGTATCTTTCACCAGCTGAAATCTACCACTTGGCACTGGTTTCAACGTTATAATTGTGGGTTCGGAAGTAGTCAGATTTGATCAGCAGGTATTCAGCTCTCACTTGATCACGCTATGGTGAGAAGACGTGCAACAGCTCGAAAACGTCCTACGACCCCTCAGTCAATTTTAAATTGGACGGGCCTTATTTTCACGATGACTTTTCAGCTCCAGGATTGTCTGCACATTAAGAAAAAAAAGGTGCGCACAAGGTGCAACTTTGTGGAAATAGGTGCAGAGCAATTTCTGCCTCGGTATTCGAGCAATTCTGCACCTTTCACGGCTGAGCGCTCGCCCCACTCCATTATGTTTGCAAGTTTGCGCCTTTTTGGTGCACATTTATGCAAATTTATGGATGTTTTCTCTTCCGAAGCCTGGTGTGAGCTATTTCTACTATTTGTTTCTATAAATACAATTTCATTACGGAAAATGCAACTTGCATACATTATACTATTTTCTATGTCGGACAAGCTGAGACAAGCTTTCAGGTTGTCAAAAACAACCTTTGTTTAA
>JZLH01S0012688.1:81695-97112 GCA_001188425.1 Eucidaris tribuloides
TTTAATCAGAGTTAAGATTTATATTTTCACTTTTTATTTCATGTTTAGATATTTTAGGATTTGTAATTAAATTTTTTTCAGTCGCCGGATAACAGCATCTCAGATTGAAATTAGGAAGCTTACAAAGTGGTATCCAAGCAGAATAACACGATTAATAGCGTGAAGAAAGGAATATAAAGAAGGAAAACATAGACAGATTTAATAAATGAAACATGATTCAAAGTGAACACAGCTAGTCATCTTTCAGCTTGGAAATTATACAGAGTCTGGTGGTATTTATACACTTTTGGATTAAAGTAATGGTGGTGTTTGCACTTTTGAATCCAGTTCTCGTTTATTTAAATGTTATGTTTCTCGTGGGTTGTATTTTTGTTCTTGCATTTAGAGTGTGTACCACCCGGAGAGCCAGGAGAGGTGCTCCAACGAAATATACAGACATGCATATGCCGCACAGACGACAATTATTTATAGTTTGAGCGGTGCAGACATAAACCAATGGCATGTTGTTTTAGAAAAAATCTGGCTGTTCTGATTTTGCGCTGCCGTTGTATTCTTTTGAAGCATGATTAGTGCCTAGTGAGGGTGGCTTTAAACAAAGGTGATGGAACAAGAGGTGATGGAAAGTAATGATGACAAAAGGGTGTCGCAAGATCGTTAATGAAAGATAATGAACCATAACGTTAAATATCTACCTCATGAAAGTCTAGGTGAATGAGTGCATTGTCGGCTGTTTCCGGAGATATTAGGATAAAGTTGCACGGGGTCAATGCATTAGTTGAACTACATAAAAGTAGTTGCAGAATACAGGTCAGAATCGATTCTTGAATAAATCGATGAATTCATTCAACAATATAGGGATAGGAGAATATATATGTTTGGGCATACATTACATAAAATGTTCATAAGTGAAATGGTTGGGACACAAGATATTGCAAAAATTATCAGGATTGGATGAATGGAAATGTATGTGTACAGCTTAAAATAAGCATGAGACTCATGGCACTTCTTTTGGCTGGCTTGAGGAGCTAATTATTCGATGTTCACAAGAAGTTTTGGATTCGAAGACGACGTTTTCATATGAATTTGTGTGGGCTGTTTGCTAAAGTTGTGATTTGTCGTCTTGATAACGACTGTATGCTTGCACCAGCTGAAATCTACCGGAACTTGGCGACTGTTTCACACGTTATAAATTGCCTGGGTTCGGGAAGTAGTTAGATTTGAATCAGCAGTATGTCAGCTCTCGACTGATCACGCTATGGTGAGAAGAACGTGGAACAGCTGGCGTAAAAAACGTCGCTGACGACCCCTCAAGTCCATTTTATTGGACGCAGGCCTTATTTTCACGAGTGACTTTTGCAGCTGCCAGGATTGTCTGCAGCATAATAGTAAGAAAAAAAAAGTGCGCACAAGGTGCAAACTTTGTGGAAATAGGTGCAGAGCAATTTTCTGCCTCGGTATTCGAGCAATCGGCCGTTACATGGCAAGAAGGGTGTAATCTGGGCAAAATACACATGTCTAGAAAAATCACTTTTGAAGTTTCAAGCTTTTACTTTTTGTGAAAAAGACTTTTTCAAAGGTTGATTTTTTCTGTTTACATTTGTAGTTGGATCATTTAAATATTTTCTATACAAATTTAATAATATATAATTTATACTATTTTCTTCAAGATAAGGCATTTTTGTGTAATACAGCATATCTGAGCAAAATATTCCAGCTATCACACTCGTCCCGCGGATCATGAGTAAAAAGGATGTATCTGCACTTACATCAACTATCGTTTCTATTGTGGTATCATGAGCACAAAGGTGTAATCTGCAGATACAGCATTCGATTTCTAATGAGTCAATGCATCGGAAAAGGATGTATCTGCACATACACCCAATCGTTTCTATTGTGATATCATTTCCAAAGGGTGTCATGCTGCAGATACACCATTTACAGTTATCTGAAATCATTGCAGAGACAATGTTTCTGCGCGAATCATTTTTATTTTCATAATGGACAAATTGGTGGCAGGAAAAAGTAATATTTGCAAACTCTTGTTTGAATTGAACTGGCAACTACTGTCGCTCGCGAACCATTAAATCGGCTGTGCCGTGGCTAGCCGCATCAAACGTTTTCATGGTTGAACACCGTGGAATATTGTTCATCTCGGCGGCGGAAAGGTCGTTGCACAGGCTAGGCTAACCAGGGAGCGCCGGCCCGGACAGCGGGCTGCGGCTCGCCTGGGTAAGGCTAGGCCTGGCTTGGGCACGTAGACTTTGTGGCAACGCGCGAGTGAAGCATTTTTGTGATGCGCATCGCTTGTCGGGGGGTTTAATTAAGATGAAATTTGCGCGTGAAATTGGAAAGGCGCTTGTGTGAACAAGCCACGTCAAGATAAAAATATTGCAATAGGCAAATTTGGGTAACGATAATCATATTGTGACACAAGCACGCTGTCCCGACATAAAGAACTCAAAATTGCTGAAAGCAAAAGAGCAATCTAGACGAATGTCGTTCACGATACCGGTACGCTCGTGCTTACAAGTGTAGGCTGGGCAGGTTGTCGTTGATGGCTTCTTTACGTAAGCAGTAGCTAACCTACTTCAGGCATGCTGCCAGGCCCAGATACGTCGTTAGAGCTTAAGTTCCAGCGACACAGTTTACATAGTTTGATCTAGACCTCATAGTAGACAGTTTAGTAAAACTTACCTTTTTAAATAATTAAGCACTCAAGAATTCCGCATCTGCTGCGCTGGCATCTGGCAATGTTTGCAACCGAAATGTTTTAACAATCAAGACAGAAGATAACTCGCGACATGATGGCGGCAGGGACTTGAGTTACTTTTAATCACAGATATCTAAATACATGGTATGGCATGATTCACTCACGCGCGGCGGCAGCGGTGTAAGCGTGCATGCATGACACACATTGGGCAAAAGGCGGTACATCTATAACATATCACCGAGGCCGTGTTTCAGAGCCTAAGACATGGCTAAAGGACTTGGTTAGAGGCATGTATGTAGCCACATAACACGCCTTTGCGTTGAACTAGTCCAAAACTTTCGCGTCAACAATTCCTGCTGGGGAAGAACGTATGTATCAGATCACATCCTTTTGCATATAATGGTCTTTGACTTTCGCGGCGCGCAATAAGACGTATGTATGCAGATAACCCCTTTTGCGCATATTTACAAAATGCTGGCTGCCGCTCAGTCATTTTGTTGGCAGGAAGGTGTATCTAGCAACAAGATACGCGACCTTTTTACACGAAATACATTGAGCTCTGCTGCCTGGCTTGGGGAATGTATGCTATAAGATACACCCTTGTTTGCCTGAAACGACCAGGAATGTTTTTTGAAAAAAGTGCCTCGTAGATTAGCCGGCTGCTATCTCAAAAAAGGAGAACGTCCTGCAACTACGAGACCAGATAAATGGAAAGCAGCGCCCTCGTAAAACGCCGCCGCCCATAATGCAAAAACGCTGCAAAAAGTAAAAATTATGGCAGATACACCCTTTTGCCATGTGACGGCCTTCTGGGGCACCTTTCAGGCCGGCTGAGGCGCTCGCCCCACTCCAATTATGTTTGCAAGTTTGCGCCTTTTTGTGCACATTTATGGCAATTTATGGAATGTTTTTCTTTCCGAAGGCCCCTGTGTGCAGCTATTGTCACTATTGTTTCTATAAATATACTTTCATTACGGAAAATGCAACTTTGCATACAGTTATACTATTTCTATGTAGGACAGAAGCTGAGACTAAGCTTTTCAGGTTGTCAAAAACCAACCTTGTTTAAAGCATGACATGGAATTTTGAATATATTACGAAAACGGCCTATGGTCCAAAAAAGTATTGGCACCTTAAAAGGATGAAAATAAGTGCACCTTCTGCTTCAAACACTATATTAATTATGTGAAAAGTACACACCTTCAGCGGCCCAGCGTGTTGGCGCAAGTGGGTAGGAGCGATCCCGTCGTCAACAGCTGCGGAAAGTGGCAGGTTGCGAGCTGTAGAGCGTCCGTCTCACGTGCGGAAAGTCGCAGGTTCGAGCTCCGGTAAGGTCATATTTGTATGAGTTTTTAAATATTTGTAAATCATGTAAATGTTAACTAATAAAGTGTATTATAATGTAAATACTATAAATAGCACTGCAATGAACGTAAATTGCGGTTCACACACAAAAACACACAGTTTGCACGAAAAAGAAGAATACCTTTTTATTTTCTATGGTGCAACTTTGCACCTTCCGGAAAGGTGCAAAGTTGCACTTTTAAAGGTGCTCCCAGTGTGATATTGGTCTGCACCTTCAAAGGTGCAAAGTTGAGCCAATTTTTCTTAGTGTGTGACGGATCAGGATTTATTGGATACTTTATATTATGGCCGATTTACGTTTATTAGCTCGATAAACTCATTTTGCGATTCGAGAATCGAAACACAGTCTTTAACTCTTAACATGCCAAAGTCACAGATCTGCACCAAGGCATATACATAAAATCCATAGAGGATTATATCCTCTGGTCTGTTAAGAGTTAATAAAAGAAGCAATTCAACACTAAGGATAATCTCGCGAGTCCTTAAAAATATGGGCTGTGTCTGAGCAAAAATTAAGCAGAATTTCAAACAACTGGAGTACGTACTGCCTGGTAGAGAGTAAAATATCCACTGTTCATGCAATGATGCCATATCTACTCTATGTCCGCTTTTACAGGTTTTGGTATCGCACCTGGTGTGACAAAATTTTCATTGACATTTACCGTTCATATTCTTATTTTAAATAAAAAAGCACATCCATGTATTATAAATGTCCCCATTCCCCAAGTCAGACCAATAATTCTAAAGCGAAGATGAAAATGTTATTCCGGGCAATGACATAATTTCATCAAATACACAAATATTAAAGGTTGTCATAGTATTCTGTTTTCCAGAATCACTTTACCTGAATATCATTCAATCCATCTTACAATTCTATCATCAAACCATTTCCACCATACTTTGGGGACAAAAGAGAATCAAAGTCACTCTTTATTTTAAAATGAAATGAAATATGATAGCAGTATAGACTAGATCATAATCTGCGAAGAAATATGATTAGAATTTGCAAAAACTTATTGGGTGCTGTGTTGTAGTTAATAATTATATGTGGTATTACTCTATACATTTAAATGATGTTGCCACAAACATGTATTTTTTTAATGACGTACATGATATGATGTAATTCTACGTCACACCTGTGTTTATAGATATCATTAGGTTACGCAGTTATTCATTGGAAGCTGTATTTTAGTATATCATTGTATATTTAATATTCATTTCGAAGACGTATATGATGTAATTTTATTTCCTGTGTATATAAACTTATAAAAACTAGAATTTACCTCACCCTTCTATTTGTATGTTACTGCCTTGCACTAAATCCTTCTGATTGATAACAAACTCAGCGACTACATTAATTTGGTAAAACATCAAAATTGCTTTTGTCCAAGTTTTGAGTTTACATTGTACAAGCAGGACTGGTTTTGTTCTTGTGAATGCTCTTGCCAAAGTTAATAAGTTATGCACTACAAAGTACACCAGCTTGGACAAAACCAATTTTGATTTGTTTTGCAGAATTGATTGTTTAGCAGTAACCTGTGACTGAGTATGAGTGACCAGTGAACCACATGAAAGTACGTCGGTAGGCGGAAGGGCCCTAGCATATATTCTGGGCAGAAGGGACTTAACAGTAAATTGTCCCGTACTTGAAAACCATTGACTCTTTTCATATGAAATCAAGAGTAGTGTGATATTTTTAGATCCTTTTGTCAATCTGTTAAGTGCAAATACTGTACTTAAATGAGGCAATACATGTATTTCTCAAATTAGAGAAAATTAAGTGTTTAGGCCCTTCTGCCAGGAACATTATGCTAGAGCCCTAATGCCGTGCTGGACAACCGACGAGTACATGTGTAATGATTATGCTATCATTTTGTGATATCAGTTTTATAATAACTTTGTTTGGTTTTGATAAATGTGAGAGACTAAGAACCTATGCATTTGTGCTTTTGAAGTCTCAAGAAAGCCCAGGCTGTCTTGTTATTTTCGCACATGACTGTTTGACCTTGTAATGCACATAAGTTTTTTTTACTTGTGATATAGTTTGGGGAAATTATGCTTTCAAACTGAAATTTAATTATATGAATTTCAGTTTTTATGTATATGTGTACATATCAGACTGATTTGACAGTCTCATTATTTTTGCTTTTGGCGATATTTTGTGTGTTGGTTAATAGTTAGGTGTTTTTGTTTTTGCTTTTTGGTCTTATCAAACAAAAATATGTATTTGTTTTTTTGTTCATTTTGTACAGTTAGTGTGGTAGAACCACATAATCTTGTATTTATTGCAAATTGCTGCTAGTTTTTTCTTCATTGTGTTTACTTCTGCAATCGTATTACTGAATTCCTAAGACAATTTGCAATTTCTCCCTGATTAATGAAAGATTTTCCCCAAGTTTTTTGCTTGTGATTTATACATATTTCCTGGATTGTGAATTTTGGTGGCTGTGAATATTAGATGTGTTAAACTCTACAAGCCATATTACACTTGAGTTTAATAATTTCAGTTGAGATTAATCTTTTCATTTGTAAAAGGGGTGTGTTATTGTAACCACTGAACAACTGGCAATATGTGAATTCATATGATTAAGCATGGAGGAGCATGGAAAGTAAAGTAGTATAGTAAATGTATTTTGTGATTTGCACAAGAACTTTTGTTGATTTTTAGAGTAAAATGTATAATAATTTGTTTATTATGCAAATATTGAACAACAGCTTGTGTTATGTGTGTTTACTCACCTGTGAATCTTGTTGATCAAGTAATAAAAACGAAACAGTAAACTTCTTCCAAACTGAAAAAAACCCTAGAATTTTCATTAATTTCCAGAAGTGATGTATTGGTAAATCGTCATTACATAACATCACATAATGCAATGTGGCCCAGAAAAAAGGAAACACTAAATTTACCAAATACAGTAATTTTTGTCCTCTTCATCATCCAAGAGAAATTACTACGTTTCCCTACACATCTGATAGCACACCCTTTTGTGAGCAATGCAACATTCAGATATTCTACTTTATTCGGTAGTTTTTATTTCATAAACAATTTTGCAAAGCAGTGAATTTCAGCTTTTCTTGCGGTAAAGGGTCCTATTAATGGCGTCCCATAGAAATAACACGTAAACTATCGCGCGCAAACCAAATTTATATTGGTTCCTTAAATGATCTCTGCGTCATTTCACTCACGAGAAAACAGTCTATCAAATGAACCAAGTAACGAGGGGCAATTAATTGGGAAAATAACTATAAATGTAACTGTGCCGTTTTACTGAGCCGCCCTGTATATTACGTCACATATAACTGATTGATTATTTGATTGATTGATTGATTGATTGATTGATTGATTGATTGATTGATTGATTGATTGATTGACTGATTAATTGATTGATTGATTGATTGATTGACTGATTAATTGATTGGTTGCTTAACTTCAGGGTTTGAAAGCCCATCATCTCAAAGGCTGGTTCTTATTTCGAGGCTGGGATTAGCACGAGTACAACAGAATCATAAACAAAAATGCACACATACATTTCAAAATCAAGAAACTAATTGCTAAAATAAAATGACGGTATAATTGTTTCGACAAATACATGTAAACTAAATATGTGATACAAAATATCTGCGTTTACCCTTCGTTGACCAAAGTGAGCGAAGCTGTAGGGGTATAGAAATAAATTACTGAGATCATTATAAGTGACAAACGTGACGTGGTCAATATATTCAGTGATGGATCTAGGCGTTATGGGGTTTATACGCCCCCCCCCCCGCGGGCTGCCAAGTAAGAAATCATTTAAGAAATATTTCCCCCCTGTTTCTATAAGATGTTATTGGACACCATGCATCCCCACATTTTCTCGCTCGCTTCGCTCGCTCACACATTGATATGGTAGGCCTATTGTGTTAGTAGATGTCAGGATAACATTAACTCACGTGGGTTCAAAATAGCCGACAAAAAATCTCAGACCCATCCCCCACGCGATCGCAACTGCGTGGCTCGTGGAAAATGCTCCTCCTAACATCATTGGTCTTGACCCCCCCCCCCTTTATAGGAAGAAGCTCGGATCCGCCCCTGTTATTCACCCCCTTGTTTGCTGTTGTCGTTTCTTATCACAATTTATGACAATCAAAGTAAATTCATGTTGTCTTTAATCCTGGTTCTAAACGCTCAGAAACACACCAATATTGTGGCGGTATTGTGGAGGATAATTGCCACAAAAGGACAATTTTTTTCGCTGTAGGGTGGTATAGTGGTGCATTATACGGAATTTTGAAAGGGAGGGAAGTTTGTGGAGAAGATGTCCATTATTTTCGTCCCTGGCCTCCACAAAGTGGTAAGGGAGCCTGTACACAACCATTATACTAACGTAGCCTGGGAGATAAAGACATCACCTTCAGAGGAAAAGAAAAATCTTACAAAAAATTTCTTTCTAACCCAAATTTTAACTTTCAAACTATAATACCTGACAATGAAATGAACAATGTCAAAATAAGTCTTCATTTCGCAACAATGCAACTTCTTGTAAGTTAACTACTACATATAAATATTTTTTAAAAAGTTCACTACTACTGTTATGTCATTATGAAGTACTGTATAATGGAGGTAGTATCTTTCAGAATCTAAATAAAGTAAAAGTGTCATATACCTATACAGGGTGTCTCTAAAAAAAGTAAACCCAACTTCAACGGCAACTTTTCAGAAAACTATAAAATATTTACACATTATTTTTTAATGGTTAGATAGTCCAATAAGTCCTCTGTCCAATTACATCACTTAGGTTATCTAACTCTAATGCATGACTGAGCATGATTCAACTTAGTGAACTGGTGTCAAATCATCACTGTGGCAAGTTATTTCTTGCTATTGTCATGCATTCAGGGCCTATTTGAAGTTAAATTTTTGTCACATGTTAGGCCTATGATTACATAACATCTTCAGCAAAGGTTGTTCCTAACACAGGCACACTTCGCATGCTTTCCAAACATGGTACAGTTGACAATTGAGCAGAGAGTATTCCTGGTAAGAAATCGTAAGAAATCAGACATTTCCTATGTCATTTGATTGATGAACTTCCAATCAAAGTGCAATTCTAACTTGCCACAGTGATGATTTCACACCCATTCACTAAGTTGAATCATGCTTAGTCATGCATGAGAGTTACATAACCTACGTGGTATCATTGGACAGAGGACTTATTGGACTATTTAACCATAAAAAATAATGTGTAAATATTTTATAGTTTTCTGAAAATTTGCCGTTGAAGTTGGGTTTACTTTTTTTTAGAGACACACTGTATATGTACACTGATCTGCACAGGATAAGTGAATGAATGAATGAATGAATGAATGAATGAATGATTGATTGAATTGAATGAATGAATGAATAGATGAATAAATGAATGAATGAATGAATGAATTTTATTAACTCTTTCATATGAAAAAAGAGGTAAAAAAGAGGACATGTAGGCGCGCATTAAAGGGATGCGCCGCTCGTAATCAATGTACGTTCAATACCATTCGCTTGCCCCTAATGCTAGGCCGCGCGTAACAACAATCATGGAGCTGCGAACTTAATTGCCGTTGAAGGTAGGGCCGTTGTCAGTTGGGTGCAGTTCGCTAATGCGTGCTGCATTGGGAAATGTACACAATTCGCGCGCGCTCGTTTTCCGAAAGTATACGGGCATTCCCGACTATTACCCGAGCCGGACCACCTCGAAAAAATCACGATATGCGACTTCTTGGCAGGGCTGCCACTGAAAATTTTGATTTCCCCCTACGCCGCATGCGTACTTTCCCCTACGGACATGTCTTTTCCCCTACGCCTAATTAACCATATTTTCCCATACGAACCTATTTTTTCTCCTACAAAATCGACTTTTTCCCTAAGAAGGTATGTTTTTCCCTAAAAAATAACCTTAGAAATGCAAAATATTGATCACAATTTCTTCGGGGGAGATGGACAAAATGGGCGAATATAATCGGATTTCCTTGGAAAAATTACGAATATTTCTGAAAATTGTCAAAACCCACTACATCCCCTACAAATCATCAAAACCCCCTACGTTTCCCCTACGGAAGGTCATTTTCCCCGTAGGTATCCCCTACAACCTACGCATGGCCAAAATCCCCTACGGTAGGAGATTTCCCCTACGAGTGGCAGCCTTGCTTCTTGGTCCCTTTAATCGCACGCACCAGTCCCTAATACTGCGCTTCTTCGGCAGGCGCCCCGGGCGTAAAATGACGCGCAGCTGTGCGCAAACTAGATCAGCGCGTTATTACGCGCATAAGGCATTGAAACGTAACGAAAATTACGCTACTTCTGTCCAATCAGCAATGCTTCACCATGGAAATGTGACGTAACAATACATGTAAACAAAAGAGTCACACAACGTGTGTTTATATAGCGAATACTTTACATGCAATACTCAATTGTATACTTTTTCGCTTGTGACCAAAAGGTGCTATTCTTTAATTGTTCACAATGGCGCATTGTTTTCATATCAGAAAGCAATTTCGACATCTTAAAACGAAACTCGGATTGAGTGCTGGTAAGCCCAATACTCTTGTGTTTACTTTACATTTAAATTCGTTTGTTAATAGCATTTATTTTGCCATGCTAATGTGTACGGCCTAGGTCAAGGTCAAGTCAAGGACAGCCATGTAATATTTAACAACTTCTGCCATGTCCACATTTTTTGGTATAGGCTATAAAAACTATCATTCAACTATTATGTCAACGAACTTACTAGAGCACATTTTAAAGGAAAGGAGGGGTAATATAGTAAACTAACCGTATTTATTTAATCTTTTATTTTCTTATTGTTACCACTTTTCTTTCTTCCATTTCTCTTTGAGACGATTTTACAACACTTCAAACTAAAATTTCCCGGTTTCGTAACAATCTTGAGGTTAATGTATGCCCTAATGGGCTTTAATCCCCTCCCGGGTCACTATGTTCTCGAAGCCAAAGTGACAATGATATGATAGTCACAAGACATCCTCACAGAATGTAACCTTTTGTCTTAATTCATTTATTAGATACGAAGAACAGATCAATTTCAGCAATAATCCGGAATTCGATCATCGTTGGAGCTGCACCAATTGACAGGTTAGTAAATCTTACATGACTCGCATAATATTTTACAGAACCAATCAGAAGAATCAGGTACTTGGTCAATATCATGATTAAATACAGACTTTTTATTTTTGTATTTACGATAAATAAAGTGCATAAAATACAGGTGAAATAATTTTTTTCTTGCTATATGCTTCGTTATTGTAGACACAGCATAAGAAAAATTCTGCTTTTGACCTTGTATATCGGTCTCATAAATGTCACGTAACAGGGGACTGGCGGATCCAAAGGGGGTGCCCGGGGCGCTTTTTTCATAGATGTGAAACCTTTCGCAATTCTTATCAAACGCTTAAACACAATGCTAACTATATATTGAAGATTTTTATTTTTTATTGTTACATTTTTTTTCCGTACAGCCTTAAAAGTTATTGCCTGTATTATGTTTATTGTAGACGCAGCTTGTTAAGTTTGGAGGAGAGGCCCTGGTGTTGTCCACCAGTCCTTCGATATGGCACTCAAATCCACACATGCAGGTCAGTTCCAAAAATAAGGAAAACGATATTGATCACTTGTGTTACACAATATTATCAAGATAAGTTCATATGGCGACATGTCGTACATGTCGTATCTAGGAACTCAAAACTACAAGTTCATCAAACTCCGAAATATAGATTTTAGATAGATGGACACATAGGTGGTTATGGGTTTTGAGATATTAGACAAAATAATGTGATAATGATAGAAATAAATAAATAACAGATAAAACTTATCTGCCACTTTGACTCTTAATTGTTATCAATAAACGCATTTTAATAGCTGGCATTGTCATTCATGTGGTCAAATTATGATTGATTGATAAATAGATAGATAGATAGATAGATAGATAGATAGATAGATAGATAGATAGATAGATAGATGGATAGATAGATAGATAGATGGATAGATAGATAGATAGATAGATATAAATAGATATTGATTGATTGATTCATAGATAGATAGATAGAGATATAGAGAGATATTGATTGATTCATAGATAGATAGATAGATAGATAGATAGATAGATAGATATTGATTGATTCATAGATAGATAGATAGATAGATAGAGATATTGATTGATTCATAGATAGATAGATAGATAGATAGATAGATAGATAGATATTGATTGATTCATAGATAGATAGAGATGTTGATTGATTCATAGATAGATAGATAGATAGACAGATCGATAGATAGATAGATAGATAGATAGATAGATAGATAGATAGATAGATAGATAGATTAAAAAGAGATGGTTGACGAATGGAAAGATTTTGTGTATAAACAGCGGTTTTGGTACAACTTTCTAAATATTTCTATATATTTTTTCTTTGCTACGTTTCAAGATCTTTGGAAACCGATGAACTCCTTAACAAGGAAACGGCGGATAGTCATCAGGTAATTTCTTAAAAGCTATTAAAGACACTATACAGGGTGGCCCAGAAAAAATGCTACGAGTATGATCGCTAATTTCTTCATCATTATCGGAAAAAGTTATTAATTTTTATTTCGTTGGTTAGAACATTCTTTTTCAAATAAAATGATACCAAGATCATTGATTTTGAGTAAGGCGTTTTGATTCTAGGGCCCTTTTTCGGAGGCAATGCAATTTCCCAAATTTGCCCATTTTTCAACAGCGGCGGTCAACGGAACGTCGAGATATTCTGGCGTCTCAGCTTGCCATACCGGACAAACCGCAATGACAATAGAGACATAGCTCGCATCGTCTTCCTTATGAAAGCGAGGGCATTCCTGCCTTTTTTCATCGCGGTTTGTCCGGTATGGCAAGCTGAGACGCCAGAATTTCTCGACGTTCCGATGACCGCCGCTGTTGAAAAATGGGCAAATTTGGGAAATTGCATTGCCTTCGAAAAATGGCCCTAGAATCAAAACGCCTTACTCAAAATCAAGGATCTTGGTATCATGTTATTGGAAAAAGAATGTTCTAACCAACAAAATAAAAATTAATGACATTTTGCCGATAATGATGAAGAAATTAGCGATCATACTCGTAGCATTCTTTCTGGGCCACCCTGTATAACACTGTGGAAGACCCGTTTAAAAAATTGTCAAACTTCGCTATCTGACATATCTGAAAGTGTTTGAATGGACAAATAAACACCCTAAAACACGAAAGTTTGAACAGTTATGTTGTCACTAGTAAAATATGTTCAGATACAAATTGGCACATTAATTTTATCTCGAACGATAGGAAATCCTGCAACACAGCACTCTATGAGGGAAAACTGGAATGGTTTCTCAATGATTTTCACTTTTTCAAAGCACTTAACCATTGTTTTAAACTGCAATTTTTTCAGGGCTTCATTTTTAGACCGTATCAGAGACACTGGTAGCATGGGAAATCATGTCGCTCAGATTTTTTTAAACTGGAAACATTGTTATACAATGCCTTTAAATTAACTCTTTGATTAAACTTTTTCCTCTCTCCAAAAAACAATGGTAATGCTTGTTTATTATCATTAATTGAGTTTTATGAGAATTATAACACACAATATTACCTACTGTTTGTGACAGCGTCAAAACGTTGTGAAGAGAAAGGTCAATGAGAATTTATGTGATGTTTCGGAACCTACGTATCCTACGTAACCGGTATATGACCCTTTATCTGTTTCAGGCGCGCCGGAACACTTTTAGTTTTGGAGGGGCAAAATCTCGATGGGGGCACATTTTATATGACAGTGTGAGATTCTCGGCGAGGGAGCGAAGCGACCGAGTGGGACTAGGGGAGGGTGTGGGCAGGCGCGGTTCTATAGAGCAGAAATTTTAGGGGGTCTACTATTGGCTTGACGGAAACATGCGAGGGAGCGTAGCGAACGGGGGGAGGGTGTGGGAGGGGGATACCCCCTCTCACAGTAGGAATTTTTTGGAAAATACGCATAGAAGAGACGCGATTCTAGGCATGGTAAATACATATTTTGAACCTTCTGAAAATTATTTGGGATAATCATTGTAGTCAGTTTTTTTTCAAAAAGATGTAGAGGAAGTATGTGAAAAACTGTAATTGGGTAGTCATACTTTCGAGGAAACGAAGCGACCTTGGGGGTGGAAGGGGATACCCCTCCCACGATTGGACTTTTTGAAAATACGCATATATAGAAAAGACGTGATTCTGGGCATGGTAAATACATATTTTAAAGGTATATTTTATAAAGATAATTGGGGATTGTGTAGTCAGGTTTTTAAAAAGACGTACAGGAAATATGTGATAAACTGGAATTTAGTAGTCGTACAATTCGAGGGTGGTATCCCTCCCTCAGGAACTTTTTGAAAATACGCATAGCAAAGACGTTTTATTCTAGGCATGGTAAATACCTATTTTCACCGGAAATTGGGTATACTTGCGAGAGACCGAATCAACCAAGCGGGGGAGGGTGTGGAAGGGGAATTCCCCCTCCCACAGCAGGAAATTTTTGAAAATAGACATAGAAAAGACGTGATTCTAGGCATGGTAAACACATATTTTAAATGTATATTTTATAAATAGGGACTTTTCGTAAAAATATAGTAGTCGCGTTTATAGAGCATTAAAAAAACAAATTTCTAGGGAATTAAACATATAACTTATGAAAACTATTCATTTTACTAAGTACGAGCAAAACGAGCGAGCGCTTCACAATGTATACAAATTTTCACCTCTGATCAATTAATTTTTGTATTATATTTAAATAACAGAAGTCATATTTGTCATGCAATATCCTTTCAGAAACATTTATTTATACACATTTATATACGCAAACGACCCGAGCGAGAGCTCAGAATCATCGTAAATTTTCATTTCTCATGAACGTACAATGTATGTAAGTGATGTGCACTAAGCTTATTAGCCAATATATTCTTCGAGCAATAGAGATATCATTTACATTGGTGAACCATATTCACTTTGCCATTTGGTTTTAGTCTGAAATGCATTCATTAAAAGCTTAAACGTGACCGCATTGTTCGAGCAATGAAAAATATTCTTATATTGCTAGAAAACGTAGAAAAAGGGAAAATGAAAAGGTTTATTAACGGTATGTTTCACGGGGGCACACTCATCGAAGGACGAGAGGCCACCATCTATACAATAAATTTATTTAGAAGTGTAAGTGCCCCGTAAGAGGCGAAAATTTTGCATTTTTCAGTTATGAAATTGACAATATTCATATAAGAAAATTGCCTTTATTGGTCATTTTGGTCTTTAATACTGTAATTGATTAATTATTTTTTACCTTTC